>PVJO010003784.1:0-117939 GCA_004026905.1 Hystrix cristata | reverse complement strand
AGAGAGAAAGCAATATCTTACAAGCAGACAAAGAGATAAAAACAGATACGTTACATCTAGAAAAGAAACTCTGGCATGTCGGCATATTTCTTACTGGAAACAACACCAAGTTGACAGGGAGTGGAGAAGTACCTTTAATATAAGGAGAAAAGTCAAATGACAATCCTGTAACACATGAAAATATCTTTCAAAAACAAAGACCAAATAAGGGCTTTCTAGACTCACAAGAGCAGAAAGAATTCACAGCCAGGAATCTGCCCTGTAAGATATCATAAAAGGAAAGGATTCCAGATAAAAATTCAGATTTACACACACAAAAAATAAGACAACTAAAATGGTAATCATAAAGATAAACTCCTGAGTTTTTTCTTATTTAAATCTTTTAAAAAATAAGACACTCATGAGTACACATTCAATTGTTTCTCTGATATGAGTAACCACAAGAGTAAATAAGGACAAAGAAGTGAAATAGATATTATATAAAAGGAAGGTTATATTCAAAAGAGGGGGGGAACTAGAAAAAGGGAAGGGAGAAAAGAAAGAAGGGAAAAAGGAAAGAAAGAGGAAAGGGGAAAAAATGGGAAAATATAAACAAACCCACTGTAAATAGGGAAGGGGGGAGCAGAAGGGAGGGGTGGGGAAGGGGAGCGAAAACCAAGATACATCGTGTACAGGTACAAAATAACCATGATGAATGTGGCCATTATGTATACAATGTACCAATACATGCTCTTGGCAAAAAACAAAACAAAACAAAAAAAGACCTTTTAAAAACAATTGAGTATTTAGAAGCAAAAAAGTAGTGAGTTTTATAACATAGAAGAAAAATGTATGACAACAAAGGATAAAGATTAAAATGAAAAGTTGAAGGATATTACACTGACATTCTTATATTAGACATGAACTGATATTGAGGACAGACTATCAAGATGAAGCTCTATACTATGAGCCACAAAAATAACAAAGAATAAGAGCTAAAAAGCCAACAAATGAGAGAAATGGAATCATAAGATTGTTTAATCTAAAAAGCAGAAAAAGAAGAACAGATGAAACAAAGATTTAAATCATTTTTCACATGAAATGTGACCCGACTCTAAACTGTCTATGAGAAACATACTTTAAACCAATAACCTAATACAGAAATGAGCAAAGGACTTGAATAGACACTTTTCCAAACAAGGTAAGACAAACGGACAATAACCACATGAAGAAATGTTCAGCGTCACCAAATTAAAAGACAACACAAATCAAAAACAAGAGGTTTTGCCTACTTCATGCTTACTAGGATGCCAATAATAATAATACATGGAAAATAAATGTTGGTGCAGATGAAAATAAACTGCAAACCTCATGCCCTGGTGAAAGAACTGTAAAATAAGGCGGCCACTGTGCAAAACAGTGTGAGGGTCCCAAAAGGTTAAAACTAGACTAGCATATGATGCAGCAATCCACTCCAAGGTTTCAGTCTAGAACTGAGAGAGAGACGTGAACCTATTTCTATGCTAAAACTTATAACATCATTATTTGAAACAGCCAACATGCAGAAATAACTAGTCCATCAGTCCATCAATCAATGAACTGATAAAATATAATATATACATTACACACACACATGCGCATGCACACACACACGATGGTATCTTGGTTCACGAATGCTTTTGTTTTGTGAACAATGTGGTTTACAAACAGAAGTGTTTGGCAAAATTTTGTTTTAGTTTGCAAACTCTGCACTGGATGATTAGCCCGACTATGGCTAACTCTCTGCACAAACATGAACGCGGCCATCTTTTCCAGGATTATGGAATGAATTGCGTGCGTGCACGTGTATATGAACATTAGTCATAAAATGGAAGGAGATTCAAACACACGCAAGACAGATGGACCTTGGGGACATTATGTTCAGTGGTGCAAACCAGTCACAGATGTCTTGTATGACTCCATTTCCATGAAATTCCTAGAATTGCCATATTCAGAGACAGGAAGTAGGACGGTGATCACTGGGGTACAGACAACAGAGCAGGGCAATTACTGTGTAATGGGAATGGAGATGTTGGGGGAATGATAAAAACAGTTTTGGGTGTAGATTAGTAGCGATGGTTAAATAACACCGTGAATGTGTTTAACACCAGAAAACTGTACACTTATGGCTAAAATGATAAAAATTATGTTATTTTACCACAATAAAATTCTTTCTATAGATTTACTTTCTAAATAAGACAGAAATGGGTAAAAAGTAAATGAATAAGCAAAGGTATACCAGGTTACTACTAATCATAAGAAAACTGTAGTTAGTACATTCATTTTTTTCCCAAAATTAGAAACAAGGAAACTGCCTTTTCACTCTGCAAGGCCAAATTATTACCTTGCTATTGAACAGAAAACTCAGGCCAATATCTTTCATGAACACAGATGTAAAAAGTCTAAATGAAACTTTAACAATCAAATCCAATGACCCATAAAAGGTTAACAGTTCACGACCATGTATGAAGGAGAACTGACAATATTTGAAAGTCAGTGTGCTCGACTCACCATATTAACAAATGAGAAACAAAAACTGTATGATCCTCTCACTACTTGTAGAAAGACCATTTCATTGAATCCCACACAAAACTGTGAATGAAAACGCCGGCAAATAAGGGCAGAAGGGGACTCACTCCACCCAAGAACGGGCTTTTATGAAAAACACAGATTTATGTCATACTTCCTGGTGGGAGATAAAAAACTTCCCCCTAAGGTCAGGAACAAGACAGGGACGTCCATCTGCACCTCTTGTCTTCAGTAAGGCAAGGAAAATAAATGAAACACAACCAGATTAAGAAGAAAGCAATAGAAATGTTTTTATTTGCAGACAACATGACCGTCCATGTAGAAAATTGAATGGGAATTGAAAAGGCTACTGGTGATTTTTAACAAGACCGGAAGATACGCGCTGAATACAAAAGCTATCAGTTGTATTCTTATATACAGGCTGAGCACCCCAAATCTGAAAATCCAAAATCCAAAGTGCTGAGGCTCAAGAAGTTTCAGATTTTGGAGCGTTCCAGATTTGGGATTTCTGGATTAGGGATGCTCAACCAGTCAAATCTATGCAAGTATTCCACAATCCCAAAACTGCAACACTTCTGTCCTCAAGCATCTCAGGTCAGACTCAACCTAAAATTGCAATAAACTGGAGGTTGGAACTCAAAAATAAAGGCACTTGTAAACACCAACCAACAGCATGTGAGGGATATGCTGAGGGAGCATCTGTCAAAAGATGCGAAAAATCTACATATAGAAAGGGACAAACATTGCTCAAAGAAATTTACACATGACCTCGGTAACGGAGAGGTTTCCACCCAATGAATCCAAATTTGCACAAACTCTCCAGCTAACTGGGAGAACATGGGACACAGGACTTCCCCACATCCCCTTGGTACCTGCACATCGCTTGGGGACAAAAGAGCATCTGCCAAGTGTCCTGTGGCAAGTGTCATTATCTTCAATCTGCACTTGAGGAAAAGTTACTCAGACGCGAGGGCTCTGGAGATCCTCATTCCAGCTGTACCAAGACACTGCCACCCTCAGCCTCACCAACACCTTGTCCTGGGGAAGCGCAAACCACAGAGCATAGAACATGCACTTTTCTGTATTTAAATGGTCACTATCTCTTGGTGCTCATGGCCAACAGGAACAGGAAGAAGCAGAGAACAACACAGGAAGCGGTTTCCTCAGAGAGAGGTGGAGAAGGTGACGAATTTTCTTAATTCATGGTCTGCGCAATTAAAATAGCTTTTCTTACCAGAGCAAGAGAGCAAGAAAAGCAGGGGAAAAGCACTTTGCACTAACCCTATGGAGCAATGCTCTAAACAAGATGTCCTCAGCTAAAGTCCAGGTTGCAAATAAAGAAAAAAGTTCCATTTCTAATTATAATAGATACAGGCTTCTCAAAAACACCTACGGAAGGCATGTTTGGAAAAAACTTGTCAATCCACATAAATACACCACACCACACTGGCCCACATGCTAATGTGAATCAAATTAATTTCAACTCAGGAACATAAACTTCTAGAAAGTGCTGGGGCTACAGCCCAGTGAGGTCAAAATTATCTTAGCCACCACCCAGAACTCCTAAGGAGACCACTGGAGAGGAAATGAAAATCCCAGAGTGGGGTCACAGCATGCACACCCCTTCGCTCTGCTGACTCATCGAGGTGCAGCTCCATCAGATGTCTAGCATATTTCTGGCTGTGCAGCAACCTTCCACATCCCCCTCCTGGACTGGCCTCATCCCTGCTCCCCCTTGAGACTGTACCCAAAAAAACTGTACAAAAGGATTTATTTTTTAAAGCACATAAATACAAGGGCAAATAGGAAACAAGGAGCTGGAAAGGCAAACAAGAGAAGGCAAAGATCAGACCACCCCGAGCTGTCCTGGAAACACAAGCCTGCAGGTACCTCAGGGAGACCAGAAGCTGCTGGCTTGCAGCAGAGACCCCCAGAAGCCTCAGGAAGCAATGTCAGGTTCTTCCCAATGGGTGAAAGCAGGAAGATGAGCTCAGAGTCCAGACTCCCAGATCCAGCCCTCCATCATAGCAGCTGGGCAACTGCTTTTGGCCCCATAGGGTAAAGAGGGACAGCTGAGATCCTGCAGTGAGACCTTCTACGTAGGAATGGGGTGACATGGATAACGTGGAAACTGAGTTAATGTCTGCTATGGTTTGGATCTAGAAAGTCCTCCAAATCCAAAAGCCCATGTAGTAAAAGCTTAGTACCCTGGGCAGTACTATCAGGAGGTGGTACAGCATTTAAGAGGTGCGGCCTGGTGGGAGGTCCTCGGGTCATTGGGAACATGTCCTTGAATAGGGACACTGTGGGACACAGGTCTCTTCCTCTCTCTGCTTCCTGGCTGCTGTGATGTAAGCAGCTTCCTCTGCCATGATGTACTATTTGGTTACAGGCCAAAAACTATAGGTCTTCCCAACCATGCATTAAAACTTGCCAAGGTGTGAGAAAAATCTTTCCTCCTTTTAAGTTCATCCTCTCAGGTATTTTGTGATAGTACCAGAAAGCTGACAAACAGCATGATACACAGAAGATTTCCGTCCCATGCCTCTAGTCCCTCCCCCTCTACATCCCATAACTCTGAACCTCTTTGGAGAATTTGATGAGTCCAAAAGAAGCAACACACAGCAACTGTGGTCCTCAGGGAGTAGTGTAAGTCCCTGTGGCCCTCTGTGGGACATCAACAGTCTGATAGTACTAATCATATCCTTTTCATATCTTCAATAACCCATTCTAAATATAAACAGGAAGCAAAGGAGAATCCAGAGCAGAGCAAATTAAAAACATGATCCCAGAAGGCTGAGAAGACGAAAAGAAGAGAATCTTCTAGAAATCTGAACAAAAAGGAAAAGATGGAAACCAGGAGAGAGGATAACCACAGAACTACATTGGATCAAGAACTTGAAAGTGTAACTAAAGTACACCCTGAAAAGGAGGACACAGCGGAGGGAAAACCCTGCCGGCAGCATCTTCCACACCACATAGGAAAGGCCCAGGAAATGTAGGAATCCAACTCTTGCCTGAAATTTAGCGAAGATTCATAAAATTTACATTAAACATGGTGTTTCTGAAACGTGGTCCATGGGGCTGCTAGTTAGAGTGCAGTGGGTGGAGGGAAGAGCCCCCAGGCTACACCCCAGAAGCCAGCTCCTGAGTGATTTTGTGCAGTAACACCTAAGGATCATTGCCCACCTGCAGAGGAAGTGCAAGGAGTGAGCCATGTCACTCCTCCCTGCTCCCTGTGACAGATGAGGTGAGTGGTGGCAGGGGGAAATCCCACTCTTCCACAAAGGAGTGATTCCTTACCCATCTGCATGTGGGGAAATGCTCTGCATCTGCCTCCCATGTTGTTTCCTTCCTAGAAAGTGGACATGGAGGGCAAGGCCCTCCCTCCTCACTACATCACTGCCACCTGTAAAGAAGCTAATGATTGGCAAGAGGAATGAAGCTAAGGCTGGGGTCCCATCTTGGCACTGAGACCACCCAGGTACAGCATGGAAGGTCATCAGCCTGCTGAAGGATTGAATAGGTGGTTGGTGTCAGAGAAAAACCACCCAAGCAGCCACAAGCAGAGGAAAGTCCAGATGCTGTGGGTAGGAAATCAACAGCACAGGTGTCTAGTGGGAGATGCTAGGATCTTCTGTGTCTAAGGCAATGACACTTTACAGATGAATGGAACTGGCGTAAAGGAAGAGCCACAGGTGTGGGATGGTGCCCATAACCTCAAGCCTGGACATCACTGGACCCTCCTAGGAGCTTTGGAATGTCCAGCTGGTCTCATGCAACTTCTGGTGGAGCGAGAGTACAGAGGAATTCACATTTGAGAAAGGTCCCACTCCCACCTTGGTTGAGCATCATGGGTGTGGTCCAGCCTTGCACAGGACCCTCTAGCACTCTGACCTGCTGCTCTCCCCTTACAGAGGATGCTACAAGAGGAGGATGGTTTCCCTATCTGTACAGGAAATAAATCCACTTCCTGCTATTCCCTGGTGATATCTCTGCCCTTCACTGGAGGGTGGTGACCCTTCCCTCCCATAGGACAACCATTCCTTGGGCAAAAGGAAGCATCCCCTCTAAATTGGGCCTTAGGATGGAGATGGTTAGAGTGCTTGACTAGGAAGCACAAGACTCTGAGTTCGATCTGCAGCACCTAAATTGGGCCCCTTTCCTGGCTGCCCATGTCCATACATATCCTGCAGGGAGAAGGGAGAAGATTCTCCTTGGAGCTCCCTATTTCTCCATGTCAGCAATGAGAAACAGTAGCTCTCTTTGGTCTACACAAGCTTTTCAAGGATGCTTGTATGGTTAACAGCCTTGAAGACAGATTAGTTTCTTGACGCTGACCATAAAGTATCACGAATTGGAATTGGAATAAAAATAGCAGAAATTGACTCTCCCACACAGTTCTAGAGGCTGAAAGTCTGCAATCAAATAAAAGTGCTGGCAGAGCCAGCTCCTTCTAAGGCTGGCGGGACACACCTGTTCCAGGCCTCATCTCACTACCAACAGGGCCCAACCTGGAGAAACCATGGTATAGATGCCATCTTATCCGATGTCTGTGTCTAAATTTCCCCCTTTGATGGAGACATGTCCTATTGAATCAGGGCTCATCCTAATGACCTCTTCTTACCTAGATGGTCTATAAAGACCCTCTTTACAAATAACGCCCAATTTATAGGTACCAGACAATAAGACTTCAACATTTTCAGATGAGTTGTAAGGAAGGAACACAAGTCAGTTACAACAGAAGATACAGTATGTTCCCCGGAACGGAAGATAAATGTTTACTGCCCACTATAAAAGATTCAGCTTCCCTAAGCTCAGGGTTTCTTTCCCATGATGCACCCTGCTGTGCATGCACCTGCCACCCCCCCAATACCTCCAGCCAGGACTTGACTGCCTTTCACTTTGCTCTTGCTGGGAAGTCCATAAGAACTGCGTGGGATGATGCCACTCCTGCTCCTCCCATGTAGGACACAGCTCCTCCTGGCATCTCCTCCCCACTCCTTGTAGCATCAGCCTGCTGCTCTGTGGTGTGAACGAATGCCACCTGGCATGGACACACAGGGCACAATGCCCCCACATGTTGTGCCCCAGAACTGAGGACCTACTGCATGACTCTACTTAACCAGGAACTGTGAGGTCTAACAGCCATTCGGGAGACTATGTTGGAGGCACTGACAACCTCTAGCTCCTTCTGATGAGAGTCTACCTGAGTGCAAAAGACTCTGGCCCTCCAAGGAGACCACATGTGCCCCAGGATACTACTTTAGTGGAAGCAGGTACTAAAGTGCTTCCCTCCTGACAGCACATTTACACCTGGGAGTGAACACAGCAGACCTTCCTGTGTCTAAGCGAATGCCCCTTGCATGCTGTGTAGTCCTTAGGTGACTGTGCAGTCCCCTCCAAGGCAAGCTACCTTCAGTTACCTGGTAACTTCTTACAGGATTAACTGGATTGAAGATGGATTAGTTTCTGGACTGTTACTTCCATGAACCCTTCAGGTAATTACTGGTAGAAGAAATCTAATCAGAAAAGATGCTGGAAATGTGTCCCTGAACTTTGATAAGGTGACCAAAGCCACCCCTTCAGCCCTGGAAGGAATCACATCAGCCTTAACTCACTGTCCAGAGGCACTATGGATGACAGAATTGCTCTTGACTTCATCCTTGCATTGCAAAGCCAAGTCCACGTGACTGTCAATGCATTCTGCTGCACTGGGTTAGTAACGCCTTTGGCCACGTGGAAATGTCAGTGGAAATGTAAGCAGCTACTTTATTTCTACAGAAAACCAGGGGGTTTGTGGGATTTGCTCAGTCAGCTGGATCCAGAAGCCTGGGGGTCATGACTGAGGTCAAGGCTGCTGTATGAGACAAACAGAACAGATCTGTTCCCAATCTATGTTGGATTAATGAGCATACCCAACAGAGCGGCACGCTCGGTGAAACACTCAGGGTGGTGTCGAGATGGGGGGAAGTGCTGGGCAGGTGGGGAGGCAGCTGTGTCCCACGGTTTTGCACACCACGGAAGCCTTGGAAGACAGAGACTCCCTAGAGAAAAGGGTAGGCATGCTCGCCACTCAGTACAAATGATGCACTTTCCCAAAGTTCAGAGCTTTTCTCCCACACGGCAGGTCCTCCTGGCACCACCCTATGGGATCTGGGCCAATGCTCCAGCTGCTGGTGCTGTGAGTCACAAATTCTTTGCTGCTGGTCCAGAGGTTTTGTGTCTTCTGCCAGCATGTTGGCGTGGTGGTAGGCTGATCATGGAGTGACTCGTAGACTCCTCTCAGGTCCTCACACCATTCACTGGCCTCCATGAGAATCTAAGTCATGTCCCTCAGTATCTCACTCTGCCTAAACCCACAACTCTAGCCACTCCCAAGACCTGGCAATTCTAGCCCCTCAATCTCCCTACAATCCTGCCCACCCCTCTCACCACCTCTACCGCCATTATTTTAAGTGTGACTGCTGCGGCAGCCCAAGCATCATCCTGCCCACAGCAGCTCGATCCCTTCCCAACATGTCTGACAATGTCCCCTTAAATTCCTTCAGCAGCCTGCATGCCAGGCCTCCGTGTGACCATGGCCAGGGTCCTCGGAAGGCCAGACTGCCAACTATACAGCCATCCAGCCCTTTGCTGTATATTAGAGGGGTGCACATCTGTCCCTCAACACAGCTGACACCAGTCAATGCTAACAACTGACCGAGGGCCGTGTCATTTCTGTGTGTGACCCGACTTAATCCAGATTACCCCACGGAGGCAAGCAGGTGTCGCTCTCCTCCCTCAGACCCAATACAGAAGAGTCAAACTGCTTCCTGAGGTCACCCAGCTGATGGTGGCACCATTACTGGTCAGTGCCTGATGTCACAGACCACACAGTTAACCGGCAACCCTACAGCTGTGCTGGGGCTCAAAGAGTGACTCAAAGAGTACCCCCGACATGGTATTCTTGGCATGCTAAGCATTTGCCCTAAAGGAAAAGCGTGTACCGCTTCTGCTCACCCAAGCCAGGGACAGACTCTTTGGCGTGCCCTTACCCTCACAAGACCAGATGGCAAAAGCACTGACTGCCTTCCATCGCCACCTGAAATCTCACTTCCTGCCAGAGAGACTGAGGACTGAGACACAACTAGACAGAATTCCCATAGAGATACTGTCCAGCCCCTGGGCTCGCTCAAATGCCAGAGAGAATCTTTGTACATGCTGAGCACTGTCTCTAGGACCATTCAATCCTCAGGACTGTTCACAACCTCTCGACACAGCTTCACCCCCACGTTCCTTCTGCCCTACAGCAAAAGGGGCATATAAGCACCTGAACAATGCTGGGCTAGGGAACTGTGCACGCCTTGCCTGGGAAATCTTTGTCTATTCCAGGGAACCTGCGAAGGGTGGAAGGGAAATTTGTCCTTCACACGGCAGCTGCCTCCCACCTATTAGTTGTACCACAGAGACAGGAGAAGATGCAACAGTGGTAGATTCAAGGCGGCCACAGAGCCTGCCGGTGCCTCCCCGCAGGAAGCGGGCTTTGGTTCCCAAGTCCTGGAGTCTGAACTTGTCCTCTCTATGTCCTTATTCTGACTTTCAGACAGTAGCCAAAATGAAGCAGGGACCCTTCTGAGCTGAGCCTTCTCAGAGGCCAGTTTGCAGACAAAAGGTCTGCCCACGAGACCGCCATGTCCTGAGAAAGCCCAGAGGATAGGAGAGTGCGGCATCTATGTGGCTTACTAAGTGATGCCAGCCCAAGTCCCAGAGCCACAGAATGTGAAGCAAAAGGGACGGCAATTGCTCTGAGTCCTGCAGAGTCTTCTGGAGTGCTGGGTGATGGGCGCCCTGCGCTTTCAACCATGGGTGCCGGGGGATAAAACACAGCTCTGACATTCCTCTATACCTGCAGGAAGCTGCTGCAGGCCCCACCTGCATCCAGGCTTCAAGTTCCTCGAGTCTCTGCAAAGCAGGAGGCAGCACCCTCCCCCCTCCCTCGTGAAGGTCCTGGCTCCCCCTCCTGGTCCCACCTGAGCAAATACACCCAGAACAGCCTATGCCAGGTCCCTGTCCCTCCCCACCTCAGCCCCTCTGCCTGGGCTTTCCAACCAGGACCTGCAGAACACTCTCCTTCTGGGGCGGGGCTTCCTGACAGGCGACCGCAACACACACTAACGTCTGTAAGCTAACATGTGAAATGACACGGGCATGTGAATAACCGAGAGACGGGAATAACCAGGCTGCATGAATCACTACAGCAACCAGGTACAGCACTAAGACGATGAGGTGAACTGGAATTGAAATTCAGGACAACACCAAAGGGGACAAACCAAGGCCACAAACCCCAGAAATGGCTGCTCGGGGGAGGGGGTTCCCATCCACACACCTCTATCACCAATCCACACCTGTGCACAGGTGAACATGACCAACCTCCATGTGGAGCTCTGGCAACCTGGTCTCTGGAGATGCCACCTCAATTCCAGCAGGAGTCAGCTGCTTGCCCAGTCAAATGGCAGGTTGAGGCAGGTGCCCTCAGAACACAGCAGGCGCAACCACCAACATGCTGACCTCCCAGAAGGATGAGGACTCATTGGCTGTCAAGGGATGGAGAAGGTTGGGCCACCTGAAAAGGACTCGCTGGGTTTCCTGATAGATGCATCTTCAAGGATCATTTCCCATCACTCCAGTCGTTCTAGGTCCCTGCTCCTGAGCTCTTTCCAACTTCCTGGAATCTGACAGAAGATGCTATGATTGCTCCAGGCACCTTTCTGTTTCCCTCTGTTACTGGGTAGGGTTTGAGTAGGTCCTCCAAAGAGAAGATGGGGGCCTCAATTCACTCTACCCACAGGGTAGGTTATAGATTCGCTGACTGCCGTCACAGAAAAATAATTTTCAGGATGCATCAGTGAGACACACAGATAGGTCTATTAGAATTAAAGAATTACACTGTGACCAATAATGCTGAAACATCAACTTGACTTGACTGGCACACTTTGGGGTGTGTCTGGGTAGGCCATAGAGGCATTATCTTGGGTATTACATATGGTCCCTCATCCTTGTCTCTCTTTTGCTGTTCCTGTGCTGTTTCCTGACCACCATGATGTTTCAGCCAACCATGGACTGACTCTCCTGAAACCATGAGGCAAATTAAATCTCTCCTCCTTTAAATTGTGGGTGCCATGGATTGTGTCCCAGCAACAGGAAAACAGACTAACAGACACAACTCAGAGAGGGCAGCACGCAGGCCCTCAAGACTGAGGAGAATGATGGTCTGGGGCTGGGAATATGTATGTGTTCTGGGTGCAGAAATTTGTGGAATTTTTGAATTTATAGAAAATGTGTGCTCAATTTACAGGTGAAAGGCAATGGTCCATCCACAGATTACAAAAGAAAGGCCCATTTTACAGAAGAAAGGCACGGGCTCAATCTATTTTTTTTTTTTTTTTACAGTTAGAAATTTAGGAGTTAGCAGCCTAGAAGGGGGAAAAGAAGTAATTACAACTTTGGGTAACTCTGATTGTGTCCTAAAGCTGTAGTTTATAAGGTGCAATTTTAAAGATATGGTTTAAAAGAACTGCAGCTTTAGGACACAATCAGATCTTCTGCAAAAGGGAAGAGGACCAAGAGATGGAGGGAAAGGAGGAGAAAGAGGTGGAAAAAGAATTACGATGCATTATATACCAACTCCCCACAGAGAATGAAATCATTATATACCGCAAACATGCACTAATAAAATTAGAGTTTTCCTTGTGTCCTTTCTATCTATCTTTCTTTGAATCCTATCTCACTTCCACTAAATGCTGGCATCCCCTTCCAGCTCTGGGGCATTATCCCTGCCCTGGTGCCCCAGAGACGACCCAGCGGAGCATGTGAAAATGGCAAACCCCATGTCACCTCAGACAGCATCACCACAACTTCATACATGAGCCTCCAGTGCTCAGGGGGAGTGAATTATGCATCTAAGGCTGCACAGCAACCTGGTCTCCAAGGCAATCTTGGAATCATGCCCAACCTCCCGCAAGCTTCAACTGCAGGCTCGCTGCTTCTTGTATATGGGGAGGGTGGTCCTCAAGGGTCCTGGAGAGCTCTGCTCGGGACCTCCCCCTAAGGCAGGGGCTCCTCCCCAGCAGAAGTTTCAAGTTCAGAGTGCAAAGCCCCAGGGCCTGGGGAAGGGGCTCACTGCCGACTGTGAGGGTGAGAGAGGGGTAAGGCAGTCAGAACCCCGGGGATCAGCCCTGCTTGCCCACTCCTGCAACAGCTATGAGGGTGCTCCAAGTTACCTGCATGTAAGTCTGCTAATCAGGTGCGTCCAGATTTGGCCCCAGCGGGCCATGAGCACATGACTGAGAAAGGATGTAACCAGCAAAGTAGGTTCTTCCTCCCAGAGTGGCCTATAAGTCCCCAGGCCTGGGACCAGGAGACGACATTCGCGTTTCCTCTGTGCAGAGGACAAATACTTCATACTGGGCATATGAGGGTGCTGTTGGTGGCAGCCTCAGGGACCCCAATTCCTCCTGTGCCTCCCCATGTGCTCAAGAGCCTGGCCCTGAAGGGGGTGGTGGGCACTTAGTAAGGAGACAGGCACCCTGAAGCACCACAGAGCCCCTAATGTGTCCTGGCACTCTGTCGACTACATCCCAAACTCACCCAGGGGGAGAAGGAGGAGATTTGTGCCACTAGTCTAGGAAGAGACATGATGACTTCAGTGGGGAAAATTAAACCTCAGAATCAAAGAATGTTTCACCCAGTGATGGCTGCAGACAGAAGCTGTCCCCATCCTCCATAGCAGGGCCCAGCCTCCTACAGCAGCGGACATGCAGAAGGCCGGCTCATGGAGACACAGAGACACACAGGTATTGGGAGGGCACTTGCTCAGGTCAGGCAGCACCATGGCATCCCAGTCCAGTAGCCTAAGAGAATCATGTCCTTTCTGTCTCTGCCTTACTTCCTTGTCCAGGAGATGGGTGTCCAGCCCTTGCACCTGGACAAGGAGGCAGTGAAAACCAAAAGAGAGACATAAAGCAGGTGCTTGGCCCATCTGGACACACTGACTCCTCTCTTACTGCTTAACATTGTTGAGATCACTATTAGGTGATGGACACTAGACATGTCATTGAAGATCTGTCAGCTCTTGTATTAGTTTGCTCAAGCTTCTCTACTGATGTGCAGCTGGGTGGCTTCAACAGCAGACATTTGTCATCCCACATCTGACGGCCAGAACAAGACGAAGGTGTCACAGATTTGTCTCTCCTGAGGCCTTGTCTTAGTCTGAGGTGAGGACTTTAATGAATTTTGGAGTACTGTGGAGACTCTTCAGCTCCTAAGAACCCTCTATTTGTTTTCCTACCAGATCTATGATAGTGCTCCTGGGAGCCCATTTACTAACATTTTACACACATCTGCCACTCTGTCATAATTCACATCCATGACACCTATACCCAATCACTGGCTGGAATCCAGTCTCCCGAATGGAACAAGATGATGCTGCGACATCCCAAGCTATCCCCACTGTAAACAGAAAAACCAAGACCCGAGTCCTCACAACAATTTTCTAAATGAAAGAAGCGTAAGGGACAGACCAGCTCCCAATGGCAGAGGCCACCTTCACTGTGAAAAGGCCTTAACCCAGGTTCACACTTTCTGCTTCAGTCACTACCAGGATGTTCATTTACAAATGCAAATTGCACGGAAATCTATATTCATTAAGGCTTTCTCATTCCTAGAGATTTTGCCAAGCTAGCAGGAGACCATCCGCTCTTAAAGGTGACAGGAGAAAGAACCAGAGAATGAAATCAGACCTGCTTAATCAAATCATCAGCAGCGGCCAAGGAAATACTGAAGTATCTTGCAAAGCCTAATGGCATTGAGGTGGGAACGTTTCTTCTCAAAGGTTAAACATCTAATTCAAACAGGAGCTGGTGCAGCTTGCTCTTCTCACCTGCATATCTGGAAAGCACTAGGGGAAAGGGTGGAATGAGGCCCTATTTCTAGCCATCACCTTGTTAGGTCTATAGCTCTGAGGCAGCACCAAAGCACGTGGAGCTGTGCTGGGACAGCTAGGATCCCACGCCACACCACGAGCCGCTCAGACAAGACACACAGAACCCAGAAGAGCAGTGACTCTCGCCAAAAAAAGGCCAAGGGCGTCCACTAGCCCACATGGAGCTCCAACCCACAGAGTCGGTGGTCGCCACGACACAGCCTTGCAGGAATTCCAAGTCAAGGGGGATTTTGTGTTTGCCTGGAGGTACTCCTGCCCTGGCCTCACCCGCAGTCGGCAGGACAGTCCACATCCTAGGATAGACCACAGCAGGACATGTGAACTCACAACCCAGAGAGGGGAGGCACTGGAATCACCGATCCTAACACCAGAAAACTGAGGCCTGGAAAAAGCTACCATTTCCCCAAGGTCAAATGGCTCTCGCATGCCAGGGAGGACCAGACATCCTGCTCACCCTCCCCTGCTCCCTGAAATGTCACCAGCCTCTCTGGGTGGCTCAGCACCTGACACGTTTCCCAGGGTTAGTGTAATAAGGTACCACAGCCCAGGCGGCTCACACTAGATACACATTGTCTCACGCTTCCTGAGGCCAGAGGTCTAAGCGCAGATGTCAGCAGGGTAGGCTTTGTCTGGAGGGTAGGTCAGGGTGCTCCAGATGCTTTGGCTTGTAGACAGTGTTCTGATGTTTCTATGTGTCCATGTCCTCACGTGGTCCCTCTGTGCGTCCAGGTCCTGATCTTCTCTTACAAGGCCACCAGTTTTGTTGGATTAGGATTCAGCCTAATCACCTCATTTTTACTTGATGACCTCTTTAAAGATCTGATCTCCAAGTAAAGTCAACATATAAACTGTGGGGGACACAGTTCAATTCATCACAGGGCTGTCTGCAGGAATTGCTGGACCAAGAGCAAGATTATGCCAGGGTTACTGGAAAAATCACAACACAGAGAGACTCTGAGGCCTTATCAACATTAAATGTGGCACTACCAACTCCAAGAGTGAATACAGTAAGTATTCAGGTAATTTAAGAGACAAATTTTGTGCTCACAGTGGCCACAGAAGACATATCCAAGGATGCTTGTCTGCAGGTGGCTGATCTGATGGGACCCCAAATAGTCTCAGGTACAACTCAGTGACACGCATCTGCCAGAGTCAGTGTCATCAATGGACCCAGAATCAGTACTGGGTGAGAAGTGGGGGAGTCCACAGGAAGGAAGGCGGGGCATCAGCTGCAGCCACCACCAACTTCTCATTGTATCTCAGACCTCAGTGTTGTATCTTCAAGTCACTTGACTTGTATTAACAAAGTGTCATTTATCACATTCCTGTTGGCTCGTACTACCAATGGTACATGTGTGACTGTCTCATTGGGTGGCTTGTACCACCCAATGGGACTGTCCCATGCCGTCTGATGGGACAGTCATGCACGTACCACTGGAGGTTCAGAGCTGCCTGGCAGCAAGACATACAATTTACAGTCCCGTCAAGAATGTGTTAAAAATAAAAACCGGAATCTAGTCATGAAGCATGACGTAACTGAAGATCTAAAGAACAGGCACAGACAGAAGGCACAAGGCCTCACCAGAGAGCTACGGAGGGTATAGAACCACAGTAAGCAATAAAGCTAAAGCGCATTTACAAATGGGTGCGAAGGATTCATCTGACAGAATGACCATCAAGTGTCCTCAGAGCCAAGCTGGAGGAAATTAAAATGTCTACTGAGAGACAAAGCAATACAAAGGAGTCAAGCTGCTGGAGAAGTCAGCTACAAAGTTCCTAATAAAGTGCTTGCAAGTTCAATCTGTACAAAACAAACTGGGCTTCTATAACTTGACTAAGGAATGGAGGACAGCAGCTCTTTCTGCCACCATGAGCTCCACTGAGCTACAGACAGCCGTAGGAGGTAAGGATCACAAGGCACCCTTGGGTTCCAGTAGAAAAATCTAGCCTAGTGGATGGTGCACCCTCGTTGCTGGGACGAGAGGTCCCGACTGCTTGGCCATTAATTGCTTCCTTCAGGCCCAATATCCTATGAATCTATGGTGGTTAATCCTAAGGTCAGACATGAGAAAAGAAACCAATGCATGGCAAGTGGAATCCAGCAACAGGTTTCATTTCTACGCAATATATCTGTTCCTGTTTCACACTGAAGAGTGCCTAACCAATGAATCTTGTCATCTCACATAAAAATACACCTGAGTGATTGATTCGGACATAAGATTTTATACTGAAAAGACTAAAAATAGTTTTAAGAATACTGAAAACAGCTTGCAATGGTTAGTCTTGAGTGTCAACTTGACTGGCCTGAAAGACACAGGAGATCAGCAAAACACACTTCTGGGTGGGTCTGGGTGGGTCATGGGGTGTGATGTGGGCACTGTGCCTGGCCCCCGGCTCCTTCTTCTCAGGCTCTCCTCATGCTCTTTGCATTTTGGATGCCACAGGCTGAGCAGCTTTCCCCCACCATGCCTTTCTGCCATGCCATTTCTGTCTGGAGCCAGCTGATCATGAACTGAACTCTCTGAAACCGTGAGCCAAAATAAACCACTCCTTCAAGTTGTAGGTGTCAGGTATTTGGCCAACAACAGAAAGCCAATACAGAGGAGGGGGTATCTGGAGCAATGGGGCTTCATTAACACCCCAGCCAGGAAAGGGGGAGCAGCACCCTGCCTGTGACCTCACTTAGCACAGGAGTCCAAGTTCAAAGACAGGCACAAGAGCACCAACACACGAGGACCTAACCAGTCCACCTTCTCCATGCAGCAGCCTGCAGAAGGCAGCTGTGGCCTCAGCGAGTGGATGCAGGACAGATGTGACAAGTCAGGGATATTGCCCAGTCACCCACCCACCCCACCCCCCTCAAATGCCACTAAAGTACATCAGGTCACGGGGGACCATTGAAGGAGTTGGCTACATGGGGACTGCACCTTGATGGGCATAATTCCAACCAAATGTAGGTATGAGGGACAGAATGGACACACTGCTGGGGACAGAGTCAAAGGCAGCAAGGATCTAAGAAGACAGCTGAATGCTAGGTGGGACACCCTCTGCCCACAGCATTTCATTTCAAAACACGTGACTCTTCCTAAAGGCAGACATAGTTTTTCTTTTAGGATTTTTTTCTCAGCAATTTATCATATTAACATAAAATTCAAATAATGTCCAGTGGTACCTTGTTATTCATGGCTAATTGCTTCCAGAGGGTTAGTACCGAAACAACAAGTAGCAAACAAACGGCTTTGGCTGGAAAGGGTAGCAAATAACAAGGCAATTGACACTGACGACTTCTAGCTTGTGAGTCAAGCACCAAACAGATAACAAACACTGGAATGAAATTTTCATGTGAAAATGTGCTGCGTACCAAATCTGATGAGTTTCAAAGCAGTCAAGTACTAAACTACAGCTGTAAATCATTTTAAAGTGTAAAAATTCAATGTTTTTTTTAAACTACGTGTTACAACCATCACCACCACCCAATCTAGAACACTTTTATCACCCTTGAAAGAAGCCCATCTCCATCAGCAGCGAAGTCCTCATCCCCCTGACCACCATGGCCACCATGAACCAAACGTCTGTCTTGGTGGATGCTCTTACTCAGGACATTTCAGTGGAATCTGATAATATGTGGCCTTTTCTGATTGGCTTCTTTCCTCAAGGCTCATCCATATTGTTGCATGTCTCAGGGCCCGTTCCTTTTCGTAGTTCAGTAATATTCCACTTTGAGGATGAACCACATTTATTTATCCTCTCACAAGCTGCACGCATTGAGCTGATTTTTTTTTTTTTGTCATTAAGAGCGATGCTGCTAGGAAAATCCAACATGGGAGTCTTTGTATAGACAAATGTCTTCACTGCTTTTGGGTATATATGCAGAAGGGGAACTGCTGTCAGTTCTCCATTTAATTTTTAAGGGAGCCACCAAACTGTCTCCACAGTGGGCAGCCATGTTTATGCATGAATTTTTTTTTTGAGCTGGGGCTCGAACTCGGGGCCTTATGCTTGCAAGGCAAGCACTCTAACCAATGAGCTAAATTCCCAGCCTGGGCAGCCGTGTTTAAACCACATTAAGAGTTGTGCATATGGCTCACAGCAATTCTCTGCCCTTGGCTGGGACCCATTGTGGGCCCTTAGTCTGTGCACTTAGGGACTTCTCCACTGTGGTCATACGTAGGCGGCCCTAGTCACCAGACTCTGGAGACACAGCAGGTCTCAACTGTTAATATGCTTTTGAGATCTCTGGTTTAGGGATCATAATAGAGAGGGAAAAAAATCTGTAAGTGAATTTGTGTGCTCATGTTATTCAGTGGCTCATTCAACAAATATTTACTGAGCATCCATCATGTGGCAGGAACTGTAATGAGCAGCCATCAGCAATCGAACTACAGGTGCCTGTCTGGACTCAGAGAGAAAGAAGTAATGTGACAGCTGGGAAGAATCAATGGGGCGTGACACCTCCATCCAAGATTAAAAGTCAATTAGCAAATCACGCTGCATGGAGCTCGCAGACTGATGCCCATCCATCTCTCCCGTGCCCTCACTTTTCCACACCAACTGCTGGACCAGCACACGATTCCAAGGCATCACAATCTGAATCATCCCTGCTTCTGAGGGTATAAATTCCCAGTCCCAGGAAAGAAGGCAACTCCTATGACCTCAAAGAGCCACTGGCACCTGCCATCAGACTGCACCGAGTTCCTGGACGTTTCACACCCACTGCTCACCACCGCATGTCTGCTCTGCTGAAACGCCACAATGGCTGTGGCCGACCTGCTCAATGGACTGCAGACAGCGGTGACATCCCATGAGCAAGGAGCTGGCCAGAGCATACCCCAAGCTCTCTCTGCACTCAGGACTCTGACCCCACCCGGATGGCTGCATAGCCCACTGCCTTTAAGCCGAGCTCAACTTTCACTTCCTCAGTGAAGACTGGAAGTGTACAAAAGGTGGGAACGAGCACCACCTGGAGACACCATCCAGGAGGAAACACCCCAATTGCCTCCTAGACGTAGGTACTGGGAGTAGGTGACTGGCCCTTTCTCTCTGTTTTCCAAACTCTCTATGGAGTGGCAACATGAGAAGTTTAGATACAGGAAACACTGTATGGCCTCTGACCTCCAGGGGCATCTCACAGAGCAACCCTTGCTCCCAGCCCCACTTCCCAACCCTGTGACACTGGGGATAGAGTTCCCAACACACAGACCTTGGTGGACACACAGACTGGGGCAGTCAGTGTCTAGCAGTCGTGTGGACCATGGCAGGGTATGGGGACATGCAGGCAGGATATGGTACCACCTGTACACGGGTCTTGCTGGCTGGGACAAGCTCAGTGAGACAGGTGGTGGCACCTAGCCATGCTAGGGACATTGTTGTTAATCACTGTGTCACTCAAAAAGCTGACGCACTGGCCACATCAGACAGTCCGTGCTGACCTGTTCTCCACGGCTCCTGAGCAAATGCTTTGTCCCCGCCCCATCAACCCTCGTTCCTGCCTGTCTCTTCATCCTTACAGGCTACTGAATGAGAAATCAGACTCCGGTGGCTCAAGTAACTTGTGGCTCTAGGGACCTCTGTCTGGCAGGATGACAGGCCCACATGCAGGGAGGTGGCAGCGTGGCACTGCAGAAAACAGGTCCAAGAGAAGACTAGGAACTGAATCCCAGCCCTCTGGTGAAGCTCACAAAGGGAAAGGAGAGGCCAGCCACACCGGGCCCCACCCAGACTTCCATAGCGCGCTCTGGCCTCTGATCTGCTTCCTCAAAATGCACTCAGTCAACGCCAACTCTGCAGATAGACTGTTTTCCTTTGCAATATTTGCTCCCCGGAAGTTTGCAAAGCTGGTATTTGTAACCCTGCAGAGCTCTGGAAGGGGACCTTCTCTATCTCACTATTTCTACCCAGATCTGTCTCCACAGGGTAAGTGTGGCCACAGCCTCCTGGCCCCCCACACCTGTGCATGGCTGCATAAGATGCAGATGGTTAGCAGTTAAAAGTTGACCAGCCTGGGCCCAGAGAGCACAAAGCACCCATCTGAGGAGAGACTCGCAAGGATACAGCAGTGCACAAAACTCCGAATAAAAGAATGAGGAGGGGGCGGGGGCGGACAGCGAAGCCTGCTGCACTAACACTTGCTGAGACACTCATTCGACTGCTGCAGTCTGTGGGCCAAACCCCTGCCCTGGGCTGGGAGCTGCGAGTAGGAGGAGACCACCCTTTAAAGAAGAAACCTGGCAACAGATTTGGAGAGGGCCGAAGAACCAGGGCTTTCTCACTTCGGTGAGCACCGTGAGGGCGCACAATGGAGCCTTCCTACTGCACCAGCACACGGATGTCTGTACTTGTGAGAGAGGCTGGGAAGGGGCACCCCAACCATCTGCTGGTGGCAGCGATGAGGCAGGAAGCCTTCACTGAGATCTTAGCACTTGTTAACAACTCCATCTCCCAAAACTCTCACACTGTAGGTGCCATAATCATTACTGTTCTATCAAGAAGAAAACAGTCACAAATATTCCCTAAACCAGAGAGGTGAGCTTGGACCAGAGCCCAAACACAAAGTTGTGGCTGTGTGACAAAAGGTTACCGCGGCAGGCTTGTGTTGTCCCAGCCCTGGGAGGTGCTCCTGCCAGACGATGCTTGGTGTGTTGTCTGCACCTTTGCTGGAGATATAAGTGCTACCCATGACTTCACAGGGATCATCTGGGGTCTGGGGCTGGCCAGACTGGGCAGGGTCTCCTTCTGAACCAGGGCTTGTAACACTGACCTTGATCAAAGCCAGTGGCGCTCTGCATGTTGCCTCAGGCCACAGCCTGGAGCTACCGGAGAACCCCAGACTTCCAGCTCCTGCTCAGCCCCTACTGATGGGGTCCAGTGAAGGCAGTACCATCCCCCAAGGAAGAGGCAACTGGAGACAAGATGCCAAGATGAAGCTCACTGTCATCTACCTGTCACCTCCAGTCACCAGGTGGAGGAGCCCCACTGGTGGGGCTGGCCTGGATCAGGCAGAGGAGTCCTTCCTGGTGCTCCATGCCTGTGCGGGTTAAACTTGAGGAACTTTGGACATGGTGTGAATGTCCCCCAAAGCTTCTGTGTTGAAATTTAATCTCCTCTGTGAGGGATTAAGAGTCTGGGAACCTGATCTATCTTCGGTGTTCAGAGGTGGGACCTGTGCGGGTGACTAGGCTTAGATGAGGTCACCAGGGCAGAACCCCATGATCAAACACTAGGAGCTTTGTAATAAGAGAAGATCCCAGAAGACCCATGTATTCCCGCCTCTCACCCGGTGATGCCGTGTGCTGCACTGGATCTCCATCAGCAAGAAGGCCACCTGCAGATGTGAGCCCCTGCCCCTGCAACACCAGAACTGTGGGCCAAACAAACTTCATTTCTTTAGAAAGTTGGTCCCCCTCAGGTATTTCATTATAGCAATGAAAAACTGACTAGTATAGAAATCCAAGTCAGCTGCCCAAAGGTTTCCAAAATGGGAGCATAAAGCACACCTCCAAATTTCACTAGGAGGAAAGTTCTGGAAAGGGGCAGGTCTACTAATGCCCATCCTCCCCCAACTACCAAGCCACCCTAAAAGTGTGCCCAGGCATTTCAGATCAGATATGGGTGTTAACCATCTGCTTCATGGAAGGTTTCCTGGGGGGCTGGACAACATTGACAGGCAGGTGCTGAGACATGGCACAAGGAGGTCTGTGGGGGCTCCATGGCCCTTCCAGATAAAGAGGAGTTAGGGTCTACTCGGGAGAAAAGCCTCGATCAGTATTGTGTTTTCCTTGGTCTGGCCCCCAGAGGATGGCAGTAGGGTGTAATTCCTCCAGAAATGCCCCACCAGCTCCCCAGTACTACTTTTGCCATGAATGTGGGGCTGGGGCAGGGGTGGGGGGTGATAAGCCAACAGACTCTCTCTTCAAAGGGCACATCTGCTTATACATCCTGAAAGGCAGAGAGGGATGGAGAGAGAGCTAACATGGGGTTTCTGTGTCTGGATCATTTAACTGTGATTTTCCTCACTATCTCTTCACTCTCTGCAAAGTCCCAAGCCTGGGACAGGATGATGAGTGGCGATGTTGGTAAAGCTGCATACCTGAGGCACAGATACATCACATGCCCCTGCTTAGACTCTTCTCTCTTGTTGAGTATTTGCACTGAGCTAGGTTCCCAGCCTTTTTTTAAAATTTCCTTTTTATTGAGACAGGGTCTTAATAAGTCTCTAAGTTGTCTGGGCTGGGTCTGAACTTGTGAACCTCTTGCCTCAGCCTCCCAGAGTGCTGGGATTACAGGCATGTGCCACCACGCTTGATGGATCAGCTCCTCCAAGAACAACCAGAAAGAGGTGCCCTCGGAAGGATGATGTGCAAAATGCTCTATCATGAGGAGGGAGTAAGTATAAAAAAAGAGAATGAGAAGCATCAATACTTAGCTCCACCCCTCACCCTGCCTGCATCTGTAACAGAAAGGTAAATGACATTATCTCCATAGCCACCACCAGGGAACCACAGCAAACTGCACGCCTCCAAAAGACTGGCAATCACCCAGGCAAATGTTGGATAATTTGTAATACAATAAAAATGTCAGCAGTCAAGAGAGAAAGGAGGAAAGACAAGGCAGTTTGACTCAACCACACACCTTGGACAGTTCGAGATGGGGAGGGGCTCCAATGTTAGAAGTTCATCTGCTCATTTGGGTGAATTACATTTTCCCATTATTCCTTGTTTTTATCTGGAAAAGGAGGAGATCAGCAAGTTTCTACTCTACTTTCAGGGCTTCACTGAAATGAAGCTAAAGTTTTACCCATGAAACAAAAATGAACTCCAGTGTGGTAATGAATGCCAAAACCCCCTTGCCCTCGCTCCAGAAGCCTGAGCAAGCCTCTCTCTCAAGGCTGTTCTGTAAAACCACCTACAAATGATCTGGGCTACTCCAAGTCTCACCCACAAGGAGCATCCGGGCTTTGTTGTAAGGTTCTTTTCGGTTGTGTTTATTCACCTAGTCTAATTTTATTTGCATGCACACCCACCTAGCATCGTTTTCCCAGCAGACTGCACCTGTAAAACACAGTAAATTCAGATGCACTTTGAGACCAGCTCATTCTGCTCAATTACTGCCACCCCTTGGCATAAGCCCCGTGTGTCACAGGGGCCTAGTCCGCTCCATTCCTGAAGCCCATTCCCCAGGCCTCTAGGGAACAAAATGTGACTCCCTCCCCTTTGATCTCCTGCTCCTGGGTCTCAAGTACACATACAGTGCACATCACAGAGCCAGGGCGGCGAGTAGGGCACATTCTGGCAGCAACTGGACATGTGGGGTCTCCACGGTTGCCACAGCTCTAGGGACTCACAGTAGCAGCAGCCCAAGATGTCCCAAGCAGATGAACTATTCTGTAATCTCAGCGCCAACCCTGAGCTGGGTCCAGCACACAGCAGATATGTCAATCAATTTTTTTTCCTTTTAAAAAAGTTTGATGGAGGTGAATTTCCACACCATACAACCCATCCATCTGAAGAATATAACTCAGCAAACATCCATCACCCTAAATGATTTTCAAACATTTGTAAAAACACCCCGTAAAGAAACCCCAACCCCTTAGCCACCACCTTTCTTCCTCCCCAACCTCTTCCCAGCTCCCTCCGACCATGAATCGATTCACTCTCTCCTCTGCAGGTGCGCCTGCGGAGGAGACTTCACATAGATGCAGTCAAGTGGTACGTGGATGATTCTCCCTCTCCCAGACTTGCTTTTCACTGCCCTTGAGAAAAGCTTTACCCTTGCCCAGAACTGCTTCAAAACAGGATGGGGCAACATACCAAGACACCCTGGTTTAGTGTCCATCCCAAAGCTGTTATCCTTCTGTCTTCAGCTGTCATCAAGATCAAGGCGTTTGAAAACGACTTTGATTTTTGCAAAATGCCACATCATATGAAAATAATTCTTGCTAGATTAGACCACCAAAAAAGTCTTCCGTCTAGATGAACTGGTATCAGACAAGAGAATTCCATTATCCTACCTGTTTCCTTTTGCTCTGGCTGCTAGGAAGCTCAAAGATAAACACCACATGTAATTGTAAAAATGCTCTTTCATCCTACAAGTTAGTCTTTGAAACTCTTAATGGTAAAAGAAGAGTTTTACCAATGTGGCCTGCTGCAGAAGCATATGGGGGAGCCAGCAGAAAAGATTCCTACCTAATCCATTCCCTATGGATGAGATCTTAAATCTACAATTCAAACAAGCCGCCCAAGAATGTTCTCAGGTCTGGTTTTACAGCAAAGCAAAATCTTACCTCCCTTTTCTAGGATTTAAACAGCTTTGTAGAGGAAAGCGATCTTCCTCTTCCACCCATGAGCACCCCCGGTGCTGTCTGCAAGGGCTGCAGTCAACCCAGCCAGCTGCACGTGGTGGGAGTACTGCTATAAGAGGGCAGAGCAAGCCTTGGCTGGGACGTTCGGAAGGACACGCATCAAGGACCAAATGGACAAGACCTTCTGGCCTAGATGCCACACCCGCAACTTAAGTCATTGAAGAGTTCTCCCAAGTTTGCATGAATAACCTAGCCGGCCGCAGACTGGGGCTCTGATTCCTTAGGACATTCCTGCCGTCGGCCCTCCTGGCCCCCTGCTTCAGCGGACCAGGTCTCCCCCATTTACCTCGCTGGGTACCCAGCTCCTAACTCGTCCAGCACCACGGAGGGGCAGGAAGGCAAAGCCAAAGACACCATGCTCGTTCCCACAGCTCCTCCGTGGCCCACGCTCACTGGCTTCCGAGATCAGGGCCGGGGGCTCCATGCAGGAACCTTCAAAGCCAGAAGAGGAGGACTCCCGGGGACAGGGCTCCAGCAGCTGAGGGACAAGATGGCCCACGGAGAGCAGCTCACAAGCCTGAGGAGAATGGGACCACTGGGGGGCTGATTGTGCCTGAGATTGGCCCCGGAGCAGGAGGCCTGGCAAGCCCCTACCTTCTCCTGCCTCCGTTTCCCCTTCCACAAAATAAGAACAACTCATTTCCAGTGTTCAAACCGGGGCTCACTAACGACCTGGGAGGATTCTCTCTTGAAGATGCCACAGGTAACCGTGAGGAACTGAAGGCTAAAATGCTGCATCAGGCTGAGAAAGCGCAGGGACCCGTGAAGCCGGTCCAGGTGGCTAAGTGCTGCACACACTGGTGGCGGAAATACTGGCTGCATTAAACACTCCAGGTGTTTCCACAGGTGGAGGTGGCAGCCCCAGGATGAGCGAGTTTGTCCACTTCTTCAGAGGACAGAGGATGCTCAGCATCTACGCCACGGAGCCCAGCAGGAGCCTCTCAGGACCAGCTTCCCACGCTGCGTGCACTTTGTCACAAAGGCTGCCCCTTTCCTCCCTGGCTTCCTGAGGGCCACAAGGAAGAGGCTGCTGCCTCTGAGCTGCCTACCAGTCTTGAAACCAAGGTAAACCTGGCTGAACCCCCAGCCCCAGACAGGTGACACCAGTCTCCCGTCCTCCTTAGCGCCCAAGACATGAAACGTGGCCATTTCCCGATGACGGAAAATGTTGGATTAACATCCTACATGGGTGTCCACGGCTGTCATCACAAATCCCCACAATAAGACAAATTTACACCCTCCCAGTCCTGAAAGCCAGAAGTCTGAAATCAGATTCTCTGGCCCGAAATCCAGGGTGAGCAGTGCCAGGCGCCCTGGAAGGCTTCAGGGAAGGGACTTCCTGCCTCTTCCAGCTCCAGGGGACCCAGGCATCTCTGAGCTCGTGGCCCTGTCACTCCAGGTTCTGCCTCCATCTCCAAGTGGCCTTCTCCTCTGCAGTGACCCTGCTTCTACCCCACCCCCTGGCAGATATCCAAGGACACCTGGGATGACACTGAAGGCCCAGCAGGATTGTCCAGGGCCATCTGACACTGCCAGGTCCTCCGTCACATCTGCAGAGCTCCACGGTATGGTCCCCACAGGTGTTGGCATCAGGACATGATAGGTGTGGGGGCCATGCGCCAACCTGCCACACACACCTGCACTGAGGGTCACCCAGGAACACAGCCTGGAGACAGTGAGAATCTGCTCCATCACCTTTGGCTGGGCTGGAGCTTGACCACTGTCTTCCAGCTGCCTAAACTATCCCCTGACCCAGGGGAAGGACCTCCTTTACCTGTCTATGTCCCACACCCAGGCCGAAGTTCTGGGGCAGCAAGAGAATAGGCGGACATGCTGTGGTTCACTGCAGGAACAGCAAGAGGCAGGAGGAAGTGGCACCTTAGCATGACAGAGACAGGCTTCTAGGGAGACAGGGCCGGATCCGCCATCCCCACTTCCGGCCCGCCGTAGCACTGGTGAACCTCCATCCAGCTTCCTCAGACCCAGGGCTGAGGCTGAGGAAGGGTGAACAGGCGACTCCTACAATTGCCCTCTAGAATTAGGCTCTGGGTAATTTGTTCCATGTGACTCACCACCACCTGGAGAAGGCTCACTAAAAATGCCAAAGCCACACTTCAAGGAAGTGCAGCAGCCCCTCCTGCCCACTCACCCATCATCTCCCACTGCCCCATTGCAGCCCAGCTCTGGGCCTGAGAAACTCCACTGCCCAACTGGAAATCCCGCTTACAGCAGGAATGCGATGACAGGGACAAAAGCCAGCCCTGGCCCTCTGACAGGAGGGGCTGTTCTGATATGGCCTAGAGTGTCCTCCCCAGCCCTGCAGAGGGCCCTCACAGCACTCTGAAGCCAGGAATGATAGGAGGGGCCTGGATGGGAGCTGGGGGCTCAGGGTCTGGACTCCACCTCCTGGCAGGCACCGCCTCCGAACACGGCCGGGGCACCACGCACGACCCAGCCTGCAGCCGCCACAGCTTGGTTCTACATGAGGCTTCGCCCTTCTGCCTGGCGTCTTCTCAGGCCAGCCACATCCCAGGCTCCTCTCCACCGAAGTCACTGTTGGCCCTGTGGCCCCAAGAAAAATCTAGATTCTCAGCTGTCCCAGACCTTAGGGAGCTTCAGACAGAGCAGCTCCTTTGCTGAAAAACATCTTCTAACTCCTAACATGTGGCTTTGAGAATAGACGTAAATGGCTCCTCCTAGCAGAGTTTCCCCAAGTAGCTTCATTGTCTCTTACGCAGCAATACACACAGACTATATAACACACAGGTGCACACAGGCCACCTGGGTTACCGTCCTTTCCCACACTCTACCCTGATTCTAGGACTGCAGTTAACTCCGTACACGCGGGCTTGGCAAGGCAGGAACCAGGCGAGCCACCTGGTATGTCCATGCTGAACAGATGGACGAAGGAATGCGTGAACGAACCACTCTTGCCAGAGCCACCCCGCACTGTTCCCTACCTCCGCCCTGCTCCTTTCCCCTCTGCACCCTCAGTGTTCCCAGCTCACCAGGTGTCAGCACCCAGCATCTCTCTGTTACTGACACCAGCGTGCCCCAATCCTATTCCCTGGTTCTGGAGAACAATTTGTTCCCATCCTTCACTACCAGAAATGACACCACGAGGAACCCTGCTGTCCACAACTTACTCTACTCTCCCAGGAGCAGGGTGTCTGATCAAAGCCCACAGACCCAAGCAGCACACGGGAGAGAGAAGTCCTGCCTTCACTGTGGAACTGTTTCCCAGAATCAACTGCACCATCTGGGGCCCGCACCCTGAGTGGTGCTTCTGACTGTAAGAGTCTGTGCCCCTGGCACCCGCTCTTGGCAGCTGACTGGCCACAGGATGAGGTTGGCACACGCCTGCCCTTCATTCTGCAAATGGTAACCCTTCCCGCGGCCCCATTTCTCCTGAGCCTGCACCTCCCACTGAAACCCTGCATGGCACAGTGCCCCTACTCTCAGGAAGCCTAATAAAATCTTCCTTCAACACCACTCACCTCTGTATGTCATCACTGTCACCCCCACAAGTCAAAACTCCACAGGTACAGAGGAGTTCTCATGGCTACAAACAGGGGTCCCCAGCCCCAGCAGAGTCCCTTGGGGGACAGAGTCTTTCCTTTATCACTGAGAATAAAAAAAAAGTGGCTTTTCCACCTGACATACATAACCCAGACTTCTGCCTTTGTAGCCAGAATGTGTCATGACTCAGAGCCCTCAGATTCCCTCGAGAAATGGTCCCCAGTGATTGCACACTTCCCACAAAGCCCATCTCCTTGTCACCTCGGGTGGCAGAGACTAAAATGTGACGATGATGCTTTGCTCGGGATCCCACACTGCTCTTCACAGAACAGGCACCTGCTCCTCTCTAAGAAGGGTGGCCAGGAGCTGGTGGGACCACCTGCTGCCTACCTAGGTACCTGCCAAGTAACCCCCCGAGGTGGGGCAGGTGCCACAAAGTCTCTCACTGGGATGAGAAGGCTAATGGGGGCCCACAGTGTGCTCCATGGAAAGTGGCCAGCATGTCCCTGAGGCTCCGGTCCCCAGGATGTGGGCCAGCTCTACCACCCTGCTCCCCAGACTATGTCTTGGCTGGCGGGGGGGTGGGGGACGGGGCAGCCTGGAACTGGGGAAACTGACTCCATTCCCACGTCTGTGGCCTTGTTGGCAGCCCAGAGGTGCCAACCAGCATGCATATATCTGGGCTCCAGCACTTTCCCACAGAACAAAGGCTCTTCCTTCTTGACCCACAGCCCCTGTACAACTCTCCTCCTGCATCCCACAAGCCACAGGCAAGTTGAGGCAAAATGGCCTCTCCCCATGGCTGCTGCCCAAGCTCTCTTATGCACCTGGAGGTCACAAGAGCTGAACGAAGAACCAGGAACCCAACTTGTAGCTGCTCCACAGCCATGCCCTCTCACACCTCAGTGTCCAAGGGGGCACAGCGAGCCACCAAATGACCTCCGGCCACCCTAGTTCCACCAGTCTGTGTTCCATGGCCTCCCCTCATTCCACTTGGACACACTGCTCTGGCCACCTCAAGTGTGGATTAACCACAGAGGCCTAGTGGATCCCACCCTGTTCCCTACGGCTGCCCAGGCAGCAGAGTCAGGCCTGGGGCTACTGGAGGAGTTTCGGACAGCACTCTCATCAAGATAGTTCCATTCACGAGTGTGGGCCAAGAGCCACTTGGGCCTCAGAGGCTCCCCGGCTTCGGGACGGATGTCCTAACACCAGGCTTCTCAGCAGCATGCATGTGAGGAAGTGTCCAGCACTTGACTGTGTTGAGGACCTGTGCGGTGGTCACTCTGTCCCCAGCAAAGTGGCTCCTAGCTTGGGGACCGACCAATGTCCAGCTCCAGCTCCCCGAGCGACATGCCCCAGCTGCACTGGGTTGCCACTCAAGCCTCTGCAGACTCAGTCCTTCAGCAAAGTCACATATAACATTCCAGAAGCGGCATCTCCCTGCTCCTCCAGCCAGTCCACAAACTCCTCAGGGACAAGGAGAGGACTCGACACTCCACAGAGCCCAACATGTCACTGGGCATGTTGCTGAGGCTCAAATTTTTCAAAACACAATGAGACAGTGCTTCACACCTATGCAGACAAGAAACTCAAAGACAGGCACCTGTGACGGTGGAGCAACAGCACCCCCGGTCACCACAGTGGGAACGGAAAATGGCACAGTCCTGGAAAAGGTGGCGGCTCCTCAAAATCCTAAACATGGTGCCACCATGAGACCTAGCAATTCCACTTCTGGGTGTCTACCCACAAGAAATGAAAACATGCATCCGCACAAAAACACACACAATGGTCAAAGCAACAGTATGCAGGAAAGTGCCAGAAAAACAGAAACAGCCCAAATGTCCATCAACAGTTGACAGACAAAATATGACGAGGCCATACAATGCACTACAATTGTCAGATGAAGGAATGAAGTTCTGAGACCCACTACAACATCTATAAACTCTGAAGACCTTATGCTAAGGGAAATAAGTCAGATATAAAAGGACGAAGATGGTGTGATTCCACATATATGAAGTTCCCTAGAATAGTGAAATCCATATACTCAGAAAGAATGGGAGTCGCTGGGACTGGGGATGGGGAGTTACCGCCTCAGGGGGACAGAGCTTCCTGTGGCGAAGATGAATAATTCTAGGGATGGACAGTGCTTAAAATCCCTGAATTATGCAGTTAAACACGATTAAAAAGGTACAATTTAAACTATGTGTATTTTAACACAAAAACTAAAGTTTTATTTACAGAAATAGGCAGTGGGCAAGATTTGGCCCAAGAACCATAGTTCACTGACCTACAAAACAATATACACCAGATGTCACTTTTGAGGATACATGTTCAAGTGTCCTTCCAGAAAAGAATCCCTGCCTAAGCCACCCTTGCAAATCCCACTGCCATCTCCCACCCAAGAAGACCACCTGGAATATCAGAAGATTTCTGTGTGTCCGATCAAGCACTGGGGGGGGGGTGTCTGATTATAACCACAAGTGGTGAAAATAATTTGAGACAGTAACACAGAACACTTCAGGAAGACACAGTCCTCAAATCCAACTAATCTTGTCTTCAATCATCAAAGGGAATTAGCACCATTGTAAATTAATTTCATTACTCCAAAGTGGAACCCTTCTGCTGCTAATTATATGACATCCTGGCTACTAACTAAATTACCCCCTGAGGGCAATTTTCCTTTTTTTTTTTTTTTCAACACAGCAGGAGGTGATCAGAACACAAAGCTTGAAACCCAGAATCCTTCAGGTTTATCCTGTGGTCAGTACTCCCACTGCATGCAAAATGACACTGCAGCCTGGACTTGGGATGTGAGGTCTACGGGCTGAATGGAGGTCTTGGGATATCAGGAGGCCACCAGGGGAGCATGGTGTCTTTGAGCCTCCTGAAAGGGCAGAATGGGGCCACCTGAGGATACAGGACCAGCAGGTGAAGTGGGGGGAAAGCCCATATAATCTCAGACTGGTTAAACAGGCTCTCCTTTAGTTGGGTCCCAGCATCCTGAGCTAAAAACCAAGCCTACCCATAATGCAGGATTCCCATCTTCTCAGAGCTGCAGGCTGTTCTTCTGGGGACTGAAATTCCCAATGACAACCACCACTGCCCTGTCCTGGAGATCAGCACGGGTATGGTGGAAATATCTCAGCCAGGAGACTGACCGTAAAACACATGCACTCCTGGCTGCATGGATGGCCTTTCTTGTTTCTCCCTCACTGACACTAGTGACCGCCAACACGCGGAAGGATGGTCTGAAATCAAGTGTTGGCCCATCTGGGCACTAACGGCAGTTCCCAGATGAAGAATGTGAGAATAACAGAGTAGTACAGCAAGGATTTTATTTTATTTATTTACTTTTGGATGCTGGGGATTGAACTCAGAGCCTTGCACTTGCTAGGCAAGCACTCTACCATTGAGCTAAATCCCCAACTCCTCAGCAAGCATTTTATCAGAGACCCATTATAATGACAAGGAGAAGCACCAGTGTAATGGTCAAGTGTCATCTTCTGAGGATGCCAGAGGAAGAAGAGCTTGATACAGATTGAGGCTCAGGGAGGCCAGGCTGGAGGTAAACCACGAGATCCAGGCCATGGAGCCAGATACCAGAACTCACCGCACTGTGTTCTTAAGGCTCTACCTTCAGCTACCAGCCATAGTGGCTGGTGAGGCCCAGGACTGAGGAGGTAGAGAAAGTTAACTGCAGGCCACGTGTTCTGCTGTAAGGGGACCTGGAGAGACACACCGCCTTCCCTCCTCAGCCCATCCTGCCTCTACAGTAAAGAGTGGTCACCTCCTAATATTGAGCAATGGTGACCATCCCTCCAGCAATAACAAATCCTCCCTTCACCCATGTGTTAGTATAGCCATCCTGGAAAGCCTGGACAGCCTGGACCCCCAGAGTTGCCTGGCAACTCACAAGGTACTTTCCCTCACTCACAGGCTGGTGTCAGAAGATGGTAAGTGGAGCATAAGGATGTTCACCATTGCTCAATAATAGTAGCAAGGCTACCCCTACTCCAGTGTTAGTGGAGACCACACAGAGGGCCAGAACTCCCACGCACCCCACAGTAGCAACAGGAGCCTCCTCATGTGGGCATCGATGAAAGCCAGGGGAGCATCTGGACTCACCTCCACCTGGCAGGAGTGAAGTAATTCCCTGACCCAAATTTCCTGCAGAGGAAACATCAGAAAACATCAGCTGAGCAAGAAATTAAATTTCAATAAAATCCAGCATCTCACAGCACAGTACAGAAATGTCCATGTTTCAGTAGAAAATCACTCATCATGCCAAGAATCAGCAAAATCTCAAACTAGGAAGAGACGACCAGTAGAAGTCAACACCAAGGCGAGGGAGATGAGTTTAAAGCAGCCGTGATATTGATGTTGCTGTGAGCAATTATAAACATGCTGGAAACAGAAGAGAAAACAGAAGATGCAGCAAAGAAACAGAAGATCTCAGCAAAGACAGGAAGAAGAACCAAACGGAAAGGCTGGAACTGAAAATTACAGTAACTGAAATAAAATGCTTAGTGGATGGATTCCACAGCAGAACAGAAAGGCTAGAGGAAAATGGTCAGTGAACTGGAAGACTGAAGAACAGAAATTACCCAAACTGAGCAACAGAGAGAAAACAGACTGAACATAAGCAGGACTTCGGAGGGCTGTGGGAGTGTAACAAAATACGTAACATTCAACTCATTGGAATCCTACCAGGGCAGAAGACAGAGGCAGGGTCTGAAAAAGTACTCAAAAATTTCCAAAATTTGACAAGAGACACAAATCTGCAGATTCAAGAAGATGACTGAATCCCAAACAAGATAAATACAAGAAAATTCACAACAAGAGGCACTATAATTGAACTTCTGAAAACTGATAACCAAGAAAAAGTCCTGAAGGTAAGCAGAGAAAATGAAACTTTACATACGAGGGGAGAGGCAATTAGAATAACTGTATGTCTCATCAGAAGCTATGGAAGCCGAAAGAAAGTGGTGCAGTATTTGTCAAGTGATGCAAGAAAAGAACTATTAATGTACAATTTTATTCAGCAAAAATAGTCTAAGAGTAAAGAGGAAAAATCAAGATATTCTCCAATGAAGGGAAACTAAAAGAATTTGTCACCAACAAATCTGTTCTAGAGGAATGGCTAGAGAAACCTCTCTGAACGGAAATGATGAAAGAGGCAATGTTGGAGCATTGGGAAGGAAAGGACACAGTAAGCAAAAATATGGTACATTGAACAGCTTTTCCTTCTTGTTTCCTAAATTATGCTCAATGATTAAACTGAAAATTGTAACACATTCTGATGTGTTTCCAAATGGACACAGAGAAAACACTTGACAATAATAAGTGGAGGAAGATAGAGTCATAAAAAGAATGTATTTTATGCAAATCAGTATCACAATAAATGGCGAAAAGTCACATCTATATGACATAATGCCTACAGCGACCACTTAGAAAGCTATACAAAGAAATGCACTTAAAAATACTACTCAATACAGAAAAACCAAAATAGAACTCTAAAAATATCCAAATATCCCACATGAAGGTAGAAAGAGAAAACAGAAAAATAAACTGAAAGAACCTAAGTCATAATACCAGTAATTACAGCAAATATAAATGGTCTAAATACATGAATTAAAAGAAAGCAATATTGGCACAGCAGATTTTAAAAGACGCATTTGTATGAGGTCTACCAAAATTCACAGGTCATTTCAAATACACAGACGCAGGCAAGAGGAAAGCTAAAAGATGGAAAATACATTATGCAAACATAATTCAAGGGCAAGCAGGCATGGCTGTGTTAAAATTAGGCAAAGTAGACTTCGGGGACAAGAAAATCACCACAGAGAACTCTGAAAATGATAAAAGGGTAATTTGATGGGGAAGAATCTGCACTTACACCTGGAGACTTCAACAAATCTCTCAACAAACCGGCAGAGCAGGCAAGACAGTGAAATCAGCCAGGTCACAGAATAACTCAACATCCCCAACCAAGGCCACTGTGTCCACAGAACATTCTACCCAACAACAGAACACACATTCTTTTTATTTGCTTATGGCAATTTGTAGCACTGAATGCATACATTAGAAATGAAGAAGAGTCCCAGGCCAGTTTCAAATTCCACCTCAAGAAGCTAGAAAAAGGGGAGCAAAACTTATGCAAGCATTCATGGCAAGATAGATAGAACCAGAGGAATTTAAGTGACATGAGCCAGGCATGGAAGACAAGTCCCATGTTCTTACGCACTTGTGGAAGTGAAGACAGGTGATCACACAGAAGCAGAGAGTAGAACGGAGGGTATTTGAGGCTAGGAAGGGTAGAGCAGAGTGAGGTAACGAGGAGGAGGATAATGGGCACAAAAACACAAGGGATGGGGAGAGTATCCCTAAGGTTACATAGCGCAGTATATAACACAAACTATTGTCTACATAACTAAACATTTAAATGCACATTTCAAACTAACCAGAGATTTTGAAGACTCCCAATACATAGATATGGTAACATGCAAAGAGACAGAAGCGTTGATGACATGATTGGATCACAGCACACTCTGTACATGTGCTAATTACTGTACCCCAGAAAGGAATTTAAAAAATACGTTAATTCAAACATTTTTAAATGCAAGAATAAACATAGGAACAGAGACAATTGAAAATTATAATAAAGAAAATTCAGTGGAACAATGTAAAAGCCAGTGAAATTGATAAAATCCTAGCGAGACTGTTAAAGAGACAAGAGAGAAGCCGGAATTACCCACACCACAGACACCAAGAGGACCAGCTCCACCCACATACTTCTGACAACACAGACAAAACAGACTAATTGTTCAAAAACTATAAACTATTATAACTTGGCCAACAGGAACAGGTAAGATGAACAATTCCACATAATTATTAAGGAAATTGAATTCATTAGTTTAAAACTCCCAGTTTTATAAGAAAAATAAATTTCCAGACCCATATGGTTTTATTGGGCAACGAAGGATTGAAAGAAGTAATACCAATGCTACATCATCCCTTTCAGAAAACACAGGAGGCAATATCACTTTCCAGTTCATCGTATGGAGCAAGTAGAAGCCTGAGATCGATGCAATCAGGACACTGTAAGAGACCACAATGGGGATGGAGAATAGGTAGAATTCTGGGCCCTTACTTGCTACTCATCAAAAGCACGATTTGTGTATTCTCCTGGGACAGTCAGGGACTTAAAAGCCATTCTTGCTGAGAACCATCACTCTTCACTGCTGCCTAAAGATACGCAATAGATAACTAAAAGCAGAATAAAACTTGACCTTCATTTTGTACCCTTTGTTACTGTAAATCTTCGGTCAAATCTTCTCTAGCTGTGCACGGGGATGTGTTGATCCTTAAGGGAGTCTGGCCGGACGGGGTTGATTAGCACTGAATTTACATGATCTTGTTCACCTTCAAAATAGAGGACACCAAGAGGTTTACAGGGACATTAGCTACACTCAGAAGCCCAGAGCCATGGTCCTAAGCCTGTGGTCACCCAGATTCCTGGAAAGATGGAGTCATATGACTGAGACCACCACAGAGGAAGAAAATCCTTTCCTGGGAATGAAACCATCAGCCATAAAGATTCCAGAACTCTGACACCAGGACTAAAACAGTGGGCCGTGGGACCCCAGCCCACCAGCTAATCCTTGAAAGCTGACCTGCCTTTGCAGATAGGCCAGTCTGAACCCCTGTATTAGAGTGTGTCCTTCCAGCTGCCTAAGCTGGAGTCCTTTCCTACTTAACTTTCCAATTAAAGCTTTCTCCTGTAAATTTGTGCCTTGGTTTTAATTTCCATTTCTACCAAAGCAAGGACCATGCTAGCTGGCAACAATAGCAAAACTACACAGTACAAAGAGAGAGAGAGAGAGAGACGGACAGAGAGAGACTGACTATTGATCAGTATTGCTCATGAATATAGACATAGAAATCCTTAACAGAATATTAGCAAACAGTATTCAAAAGCTATGAAAAGAAATACATAAGTGGGCTTTACTCCAGGGATACAAGGCTGGTTTAAGCTACGTAAGACAGAGAGAGCATTTAACAAAATCCAGCATGTATCTTTCACTAAAATTCTCCCAAAAGTAAGACAGGATTTTCCTCAACTTAATAAATACTACTTACACATCCACAAAAAATCAGCTAACATTAAACTAAAAAATGAAAGACTAAACATTTGCCCTCTACTATCAGGAGCAATGCAAAGAGGTCTGCTCTCAATGCTTTTATTCACCAAACACTAGGTGTTCTAGCAAGTATGATAAGGCAAAAAGAAAAAAAAAAACCAAAAACACACAGATTAGCAAAAAAAGAAAACTATGCCTATTTGTACATGGCATGATCACAGAAAACTATAAGGAATCTACAAGAACAAAAAACTTCTAGAAATGATAAATGAGTTGAACAAGGTCACCAGATACATGATCAACATATAAAAATCAATTGTAATTCCACATATTAGCAATGAACATGCGGACACAAGAATCACAAACACGATTCTACTCAGAGTTGTTTAAAAGAAAGAGACACTTATGTGTAAATCTAATAGAACACGTACGGGGCTTCTATGCTGTTTCTACATAGCACTGATGAGAGGAATCAAAGAAGATCCAAATAAACAGAGAGACAAACTCTGTTCATGGATCGGAAAACAACACAGGATGTCAGTTCTTCTCAAACTGATGCAAAGGCTAAACACAATTCAAAAATCTTAGCCAAGACATCTGCATAGATATAGACAATGCAGTTCTAAATTTTATACAGCAAGGCAAAGGAGCAAGAATTAACTACAGCAATTTGTAAAAGAAGAACAAAGCAAGAATCAGTCTACCCCATTTCTGGCTTATTCTGTAGCTACAATAATTGAGGCTGCCTAGATGTGGTGCAGGGACAGGGGCACAGCAACAGATTAGAACAGAGCGCCCATACAAAACACACCAAGAAACCCAGCATGGTTCAACTGGGAAGGGTTGTCTTTACAACAAGTGGTGATGGAGCGACCGCACAGCCAGAGGAAAAATAATGAATGTCAACCTAAGTTACGTGCCTCGTACAAAAATTACTTCACAGTGAATCTGGGCCTTACATGTAGAACTAAAAAACTTTTCGAAAAAATAGAAAATTTCAGGATCTAGGATCAGGTAATGCATTCTTAGACTTCATGCTAAAAGTATAATCCACACACAGAAAAACTGCTAAGCAGGACCTCATCAAAGTTAAAAACCTCAGCTCTGTGAAGGATCCTGGTAAGAGGGCGAAGACAAACCACAGAGTGGGAAGAAATGTTTGCAAGCTACATATTTAATAAAGGCTGTGTCTACAACAGATAATGAACTCACAAAATTCAATAGTAAAAACAAAAACCACAACAATCCAATTAAAAAAAGTGGGCAAAAAAAAAAATGATGATAAACATTTTACAAAAGAGGAAATACAGAAGAAAAATGTTCATCTTTGGCCATTAAAATGCAGATTAAAATGAGATATGACTATATACCTATGCAAACAGTTAAAATTTAAAAAAAAAAAACAACTCTCATTGCTTGGTGAAAAAAAACAGAAACTAGATCACTCACACGTTGCTGGTAAGGAAAAAAAATGGTACAGCCACTCAAGAAAACAGCATGGTGGTTTCCTAAAAACCTAAACATGCAACTACCTTATGACTGAGAGATGACATTCCAGGCATCCATCCCAGAGAAACACACTCGTGGTTCCAACAGCTTTATTCCTAACAGCCCAAAAGTGCAAGCAACCCAGATGGCTTGAAAGGGTGGACCCAAAGATTCATACTATGGAACACTATTCCACAGTAAACAGGAAAAAACTACTGATACATGCGGACCTGGATCAATTTCCAGAGTGGTATGCTGAACTAGAGAAAGAGAAAGAGAGGGGCCGATCCCAAATGTTACTGTATGATTCCATTTCTGAATAATTATTGAAATGACAAGATTACAGAAAAGAGAGCATATCCAGGGCTGCTGGGGTTAAGGAGCTTCCAGAGTGGGAGGAAGTGTGAGCAATGAAAAGGTAACAGTAGGTGTTATGGTTTGTGTCTAGATGTCCCCCCAAAGCCTCATGTGGTAAGAGATAGCTGGATCTATAGTGTGTGATTACTAAATTGATCCATTGATCGGTTTGGCATTGTTCTGCTGGGATCAAGGATGTGAGACTGAGATTGGGGGTGGGAGTGCGGGCCACCCTGGGGGCAGGTAGCCTAGATAAAAGATACAGGAAGAAGCTAACTAGCTGCTTGTTTGCATTGCTTATTTGCATACATTCCTTGCATTTTCCTCACTTTACTTTGCGGCCAGCCGGCTGCCCGTCTGCCACGCCAGCCCGCTCTGCTTCAGACCCAGCGGACTATAGACTGAAACCTCTGCAGACTGTGAGCTAATAAACCTTTCTTCCCCTAACTTTGGGTGTCGAGTATTCTGTCCCAACAACGAGAGAAAAGTAACTAAAACAGTAGGGGTCCTTGTGATGGGCAAATTTAACTTTGACAGCATCGATGTCAATGTCCTGGCTGTAACACTATGTCGTTTCCTAAGATAAAATTTCCTAAAATAAACAGATTAATTATCTGAAAAAGTACACTGTGGAAAATAGAAGAAATCCCCAGAGAGTTACCATACCACCCAGCAATTCCACTCCTAGGCATCTACCTAAAAATAACAAAACATATGTCCACACAAAACTGCACAGGATAGTTGGCTGCAGCATTCTTTATGCCAAAAACTGGAGGTGGCCCGAGTATTCACCAGCTGATGGGTGGACAGATGCACTGGTTCACCCATATTGCTATGGTCTGGGTCTTAAGCATTCCCAAAGGCCCATGTGTTAAAGGGTTGGTCCACAGGGTGCAGCTATTGGGAGATGCTGTGGACCTTCAGGAGAAGAGGTCTAGAGGGAGGTGCTTAGGTCATTTAGAGGTATGCCCTAGATCGGGACTGTGGGAGCCTGGTATCTCATCTCTTCCTGCTTCCTGGCTCATGGTATAAGCAGTTTGCTGTACCATGTATCCCCCTCACCACCATTTGGTACCATTTGGCACCCTCACCAGAGGCCCAAAGAATGGGGCCTCCTGATCTTGGACTGAGACCTCCAGAACTCCAGGCTAAATAAACCTTTTCTCTTTATGGGTGACTTGCCTCTGCTACTTTGTTTTAGTAACAGGAAGCTGACTAATATACTCACCCAATAGAGAATAACTAAATTACTGAACTATTTAAAAATGTTAGCCTTCAGAGGTCTGCCTATTTTTAGAAGTGCTCATCATTGTAACTGGGGTTGAAATCAGAACCATAAGCACTCTGAAATGGCTCTCCAGAACGCACTAGGCATAAAGTGGCCCAGCATCCTGAGCTTCTAGTCAACCCCTGGACCCAGCCTGTGTGAGGCTCAGGACCTGTTTCCTGAAGGCCAAAAGGGAGTGAACAGCTTCTGCCAGTCTGCATTCAGGCTAATTCCACATCCTCTGTTGTCACAGAGGCTCACCCCTAGAGTCCTGGGACTGGAGAAGTGTGCATGGACCTCCCACACCCAGAAGAGTCACGCTGTCCTCCCTTGGGCAGGAAAACAGCCAAGCAGCTGTTTTACTAAGGACCCTGCCAGGATGGAGCATCAGAATCTCTCAAAGCAAGCAAACCAAACATTCAAAGGCGTGTGAACAAGCGTCCACAGAAGCCCGTGTCCCAGCAGCCAGAGTCCAGCAAAAGCCAACAAACACTTCGCAAGAAGACAGCTGGAAAGAAGCTCTCCAAGAAGCACAGAAAATGCTAATTAGAGTTTGAGACCCTTCCACTGAGATGGGCAGACACCAGACAGGATGGACCCTAGTGAGCACGGAGCACAGGAGCTCCTGTGGATGCCACTGGATGTGACCTTGGAGAGCAGCGAGCTCTCTAAGGAAGTCAGGCCTGTGCCTCGGGACTCCAGCCTGGGTGTCTTCTTGAACAAGTTGCCTAGATGGGAAGGTCTCTGCAGTAGTAGCAGAGAAGAGTGTAGGACTGGAAAACACCTGAAAGGTGCACACAAGGAGAGTGGGTGAAACGGGACTCACCATCCACGAACTCTACAAGCCATTGCAATGTACATGCACAAGCCACATGACCAACTCAGCATAGACCTTTCAGGTTGCTACTGGTCAAAGCTTCTAGGAGGAGGAAGCACCCTAATGTCCTCTTCACCACCCTATATAGGCCGCCAAGATCCCACCAGACGAAACCAAACCAAACCAAACCAAACGGTTCCAATGGGGACTGCTTGTGGGGTGGTGAACAACTTCCCTCCTCCAGTAAAATACCACAGTCTTTGCCATGCGGTAGCTGGAAGGACCCCACCAGTTAATGAACACACTGTGCAAGAGCCACTCCCTCCCTCCTCCACTACTCTCTCCATCTGTACCTTAATGGGGGTCCAACCCTAGGCCTCGGCTGGACTGAACCCTCAAAGGTGAGGCACCCCACCAGGTCCCTGTGACCCGACCTGGCCTCCCTGGAGAATACCAGACATGGGAAAGAACCACACCTTGTAACTCAACCCCCCACACCACTCATCCTGCTTTGCCCCGAGACCTAAGAAGAAAGGGGGCTCTTCTCATGTGAATGCAGCCTGGGGAGGGGTGCATGGGCAGGAGGGCATCTCAGCTGAGAAATCCAAGACCATACAGGCCTGGGGCTGAGCACAGTTTAGAAAACTCTTAGGACTCGAGACACTGGCATGCCCATGTGCACAGCACCACAGCCAAAATGTGGCAGCAACCCAAGTCACCGTAGATAGATACTAGTCTGTAGACTATTACTCAGTCTTAAAAACGAAGGGAATCCTGACACTCGCCACAACATGAATGAACTTGGAGGGCACAACGCTCAGTGAAATAAACTAGGCACAAAAAGATAAATACTACACGATTCCACTCATATGAGGTCCCCATAGCAGTCAGACTCAGAGATAGAAAGTGGGATAGGCATTCCAGGGGCTGGGGAGGGGGATGAGAGTCTGTGTTTAATGGGGTCAGAGTTTTAGTTTGAAAAGGTGAGAACGTTCTGAAGATGGACAGGCCAGGTGGTGAATGTGCACCAGTGAACTGTGCATTTAACAATGGTTAAGGTGGCAAATTGTTTACATATAAATGTACATATGTATATATATGTACATATACATATATACATATATACATACATAAATATATATATATACACCTCCATAATTTTTCAAACCCAACAATAGAAAACAAGTTTGAATGAAAAAGTGGGACGCTGAGTAAGATGTCATCAAAATTTAAAACTTGCATACTTCAAAGGATGCCATTAACAAAGCAAAAAGAATCCACAGAATGGGAGGAAATATTATTAAATCATAGATCTGATAAGAGACTTGGTTCTAGAATATGTAAGCAATTCACATCTATAAATAAAAGACCAAAAAGCAATTTAAAAATGAGCAATAGGGTTGGGGATTTAGCTCAGTGGTTAGAGTGCTTGCCTAGCAAGTTCAAGGCCCTGAGTTCAACCCCCAGCACCAAAAAAAAAAAGAGCAATGGTGGACATTTCTCCAAGGAAGATACCAAAGTCTCTAATATACACCTACAATGATGCTTTATATCATTAGCCACAGAGAAACACAAATCAAAAATCCAATGAGGGACTAGGAGTGTCCCTCGATGGTACAGTGCTTGTCTGGTGTGCTCTGGAGCCCTGGATCCAAATTCCCAGCACTGAGAAAGAAAAAAACATCTAACCAGATACCACATCACATCCATCAGAATGGCTAAAATCAAAAGGAGAGCTAGTAACAAGTGTTGATGAAGACATGGAGAAACTTGTATCCTCAGACCCTGCAGGAGAAGCCTGGCAGCTCCTCAAAAGGCTAAACATAGAATTACCATAAGCCCCACAATCTCACTCCTCAGTAAATACTCACGAGAAATGAAAACATGTCTACCTAAAAACTTGTACATGAGTATTCGCACCAGCAAGATTCATAGCAGCCAAATAGTGGAGAGAAAGCCACATGTTCACCACAGGATGGACACATTAAATGGGTTTCACTCACACAGCAGAAGAGAAAAGAATGAAGTCCTGAATCAAGCTACAACATGAACAAATCTTAAAAACATCATGCTAAGTGCAAGAAGCCAGCCATAGCGGGTCACGGAGAGTGATTGTATTTCTAGGAAATGTCCAGAAGAGGCAAAGCCTAAGACAGGAAGTAGATTCTTTGGGGGTGCTTAAAACATTATAATAGAGCAGCAATAACCCTCGATTCTGAGAATGTACTATGATTTATTCAATTGGGCTCTTTAAATGTGTGATTTGTAGCCAGGCCTGGTGATATACACCTGTAATCCCAGCACTCTCTGAGGAAGAGGTAGAACTGCAAGTTCCGGCCCAGCCTGAGTAACTTAGCAAGACCTTGTCTATCAATAAATGAATGAGTGAATGCATGGGGATAGAACTCAGTGTGAAGGCCCTAGGTTGGATTCCCAGCACTGCAATAAATAAATGAAAAAAATAAATAAAAGGGTGATTGGTAAGGTATGTACATTATACACCAATAAAACTGATCCATACACCTATACATATTTTTAAAGAGTTAGGGCAGTACCCAGCGCATTCACATTTGTCAGCACCCAACTGGTGTGTGCTGGGCACATTCCAGGTACTGGAAACATCCTGATGAACAGGACAAATGGATAAGGTCTCTGCCCTGGAATGAAGACCTCCCAGAGGAAGGCAGGCAGATAACAAGCATAGGATCACGCTAAGTCCAGGTGTGAGTTATCAAGGAAGCAGAGCAGATGAAGACGAGTGCCAAGGAAGGGACAGCTGTCTGTGGTCTCAGCCCCTCCACCCACTGATTTCCCAGCCCCATGTCTATTCTCAAGGGTGTCAGGAGAGAAGCTTGACCACTGGCCTGCAGGGACCTCACTTTCCCAGAAAGAGGCAGGACCTACTCTTCTTTTCCCATCCCATACAATCAGGTTACCAAAGAATTGACTCGAGATACCCGGACAGCCTCTCCCTCAACCTCCATCCTGACCTCACTCAGGGGAGGAGGAGAAGGAGCAGGAATTACCCCATCAGACAGAAGGGAGTTCAGTTCTTCCTTGAGTAAGTTCACCTTCCTGAAGGCCGCCACTAATCTGGCTGGAAACACAGACCCTGCTATGGATAGCCGGGATAAGAAGTCACAAAAGAAGTTACAAAGGCCCATGAGAGCATAGCCTGGTCAAGGACAACTCAATAACACAGTGCTGCAGGTCTAAAGTAGAATAAACCTTGTCTGCTACCAAAACTTGCAAACAGAAATAAGCCACATGTAACCCCGAGGCTCAAACCCCACTCTCCCCTGATTTCATAAATCCAGGGAAGGCATAGAAAATCTCCTTTCCAATAGAGTGATGGGTGGCAATTAAATGACAAAATATACACAAAGAGCCCAGCAGGTAGCAGGTACTCAGTTATGTACCTGACAAATGGGTATTTCTGGTGATTCTGTTCACAGGAACTTATCCATTCAACAAACATTTATCTGCTACTAACAAATTCCCAGGGTACTTCAGTGCTGTGCTTTAGTGTCCTGAAAGCATGTCAGTGGATAAGAAAATGCTAAGGTCTCCAGCTACCTTCAGTTCTGTGATTCCCAAAGCTCAGGTGTTCTCAGGGGCCACCCTTAAACTCTGAGTACACTTGGCTATTTGGGCTAGTTCTTCCTCTGATGAGGTCCCTAGAAGTGCTGGCTGCACCTCCCACTGCTAAGGGTGACATGAGCAACCTGGGGATAGCACCAACCTGGAATTTTCTGGGCCCTTCCCTGTCCCCATGCTTTTCTTCACAGCTCTCTGGGGACAGTCATACAAAACAACCGTCCAGCTATCTGAGCTTCTAACCCAGCAGAAGGCAAGTGGGCTGAGAACCAAGCTAGAGGAGGACAGAGGCAACAGGGAACCACATGCTCTCCTTTATCCACAGCTGGGAGTTCATCTAGGCCCCACAACCTCTCTCATACTAGGCCTCTGGAAGCTGCTACCTCCTGTAGCAATGAATACTGAGGCCGTCTGCCCTCTCTGGGTGATGGATCACAGAGCAAGAATGACACTAAGGTCACAACTGGCGGCTGCAGGGCTGCAGTCTAGAATGGCCTCTCCACAGCTCGCAGGAGCCGCTTGGTGCCCTCTCTCTGCCATACACATCGCAACACCCTGCATCACAATGTGCCTCAGTGTGGATCTCTCTCGGTTTGTTTGCTTTGGTGCTTTCTTAGTTTCTTACACCTGTATGTTCATTTTCTTCCCAAGACTTGGGATGTTTTCAGTCACAATTTCTTTAAGTAAGTTTTTTGGTCCAAGTCAAAAATGGAGAGAACTTTAGAAGCGGAAAAAGTGATTTCTTCCACACAAGGGAGCCTCAATACAACTACCAGCAGATTTCTCAGCACAAATCTTGCAAGCCAAGAGAGCATGGGACAAGATAGTCAAGGCACTGAACAGTAACCAAAAATAAAACAAAACCACCCGCCAATCAAAAATACTATATCCAGCAAAAGTGTCCTTTGGAGATGAAAACAATACAAAAACATTCCCAGACAAATAAACGCTGACAGAATTCATGAGCACTAACTTGCAAGAGATGCTAAAGGGTGTTCTCCAAGCTGACATGGAAGAACACTAAAAAGCACCATGGTAGCATAAGAAAGTATGAAACTCACTAGAAAACGCCAATATCCAGTCTAATCCAGAGTTAAAAGACAAAAAGGCGTTGTTAAAAGACAGAGGAGTAGATGTAAACTGTGACAACAGTAACAAAGTGAGTCAGGGAGAAATTCAACATGTGTTGAATTTTTGTGAGTCAATGTATCAGCTTAAATTAGACTGCTATAATTATAAGATATTTTATGTACACACTTTAACTATATACATGTATGCACTTATGGAACATACAATATGTCTTTAAGAATAAATTCTCCTGCCCCACGCCACCCCCAGTTGTGGATGGATCAGCTGCCTACTTGCACATCTGGTTGCTGAATGATGTTGCCTCCCAGGGATGGGGGGGTCTCTCCACGCACAGTCCTGCCTCTTCTGGCCCCTGATCTCAGAGCTGTCCAGCAGGGCCTCCCCAGACTCTGCAGACACTTCTCCCCCATCCACTCTCCCAAGGGCCCCTATTCACGACAGAAGCGTCTCTCCTACGCCTGGCAGTGTGGCTCCAGCAACCCTCGCTTGGACAGGGCCTCACATCCAGAACAGAGTCCTGCTCCCTGTCCCCTTGTCACTGCCCACGCTCAAGTTGCCAAGCCCAGGGACAACCTCTGCATCCCACTCACCCCACAAACACATGTGGTGCCCCATCCCCCTCTGCACCCTATCAGCTGCTGCTCTTCAAGCCTCCTCAACCTCCTGAGGCTCCCCCAGGCCTCCCTGACTCTGCACCCTGGAAGATGGCTCTGCACACTCCCACCGTTCTAGACTCTGCATCAGAAAGCCTGTTTATTTTCTGGGTGGAGACCACCTGAGGACTGTCTAGAATTCCAAGTAAACTTTACAGTTGAAAGGTGAGAAAAGGGAAATACACTGTTTAAAACGTCCACCTGGCTACACGACAATGCTGGTTTTTGAGTTCAGACCCTGTCCATGGGGCCAGGTCTGTGCTCCTTCTGGTAGTTTTCAATGTGTGGTCTGGGGAACCCTAAGGGTTCCCCCAAGACCTCTGAAGGGGAATTGATGGCAAAACCTCTTATAGATTTAACTCTTGTTTCACTCTAATTCTCTCCCATGTATAGTTATATTTTCCAGAAACCACATAACATGTGATACCACAACACATCAATGGTATAAGCAGAGATGTCAAGCCAGACAGCATAAGCTTTTGTGAAAAATATGTAAAACACCACCATTCTACTCAGTGCTTTTCTTGTTTTATGGAATAATTGGATTTGGGGGGTTTGTTTTGTTTCTGATTACTCCTTTTTGGGAAAATGTTTTTGTAAAGAAAATGTTATTTAAACTAACATGAAATGAGTTTACTATTGCTATTTTTAATTATATTAATCATTTCTGTGGTACTGGGGATTGTGCCCAGGGCCTTTGCACTGAGCTATATCCCCACCTTTTTCTATCTTTTGAGGCAGGGTCTCACTAAGTCAGTATGTCACAGAGGCTGGGGTTCAAACTTACGATCTTTCTGCCCCATAGAGTGCTGAGATCACGGGCATGTACTACTGTGTCCAGCTAATAAATATTTTTAGGTTCTCTTTTTAAATTCCTCATAAAACAAATATCAATAGACAATGCACATACACAAAAAGTGTATGGGTCCTTAAAAACTCCCGTTAGGCCATTTGGAAGCACAGCATGCCAGAAGCTGAGGCAGGAGGATCTCAAGTTCCAGCCTAGCCTGAGCAACTTAGCAAGACCTGGTCTCAAAATTTAAAAAAAGAGCTGAGGACACAGCCCAGTGCAAAGGCCCTGGGTTCGATTCCCAGTACCACAAAACAAACAAACAAACATGAAGAACACCCTCTCCAAAGAGGGGAAAGCAGTCCTCAGACCCTGATTTTGAAGACTGCTGTGCTGCCCTGTCTGCTTCATCCAAAAGCGAACAGGAAAACAGAGCAGCATTTCCCTCCAAGATGACCTAGAGGCAGATAAGGGGCCGGTGCACTGCTCTGCACAGTGAAGCGGTGACTACCTGTCCAGGCCCAGCCACAAGACCTTCTGTAAGGTCAGTCAGCATCCTGTCTTGCTCTACCACTGGGAGGCCACGGTAGTCCCAGAGTCCATCTGCGCTGTGGGGGGGATGGTGGTGTGGCTCTGTGTCAGGAAAGCAGTGAAGGCCAAGTGCCCCTATTTACCATCAGTATGACTTTTACAACGTGCAGTCACCACAAGGTCCAGAAAGAAAGGGAAATGGAAGGCGATAACCTTGAGGGATTGCTGGGCTCACAGTGCCCCTGCCACTCCTTAAGAGCAGGGGCTTGGGGGTGAGTGGCCCAGGACACCCCATCTCTGTTCACCACTCCCACCTGAAGCCACATTGAGGGCAGAAGCTGTGTCTAAGGAAAACCTACCTCCCACCACCACTGTGGGGCCATGAGTCCACCAGCTTTGAAGCGGCTGAGCATGGAACGGCCTTGGGGTCCACAGTGCCCTGGTGTCCTGACGTGCACATCTCCAACCCTTAACCTAGGCCGGAGTGGGTGGCCATCTCCCACAACCCCAAAGCTTTTTAAAGACAGGCAGACTCCAAAGGGACAGAAAAACCCCCAGGAGGGTCCTGTGCAGAACAGACAGAAAACCCACTAGCACCCAGCATGAGCCACTTAAACTCCAGGAGCACTCCCCACGGGGACCCCAAAGATGCAAATAAACCAAAGGCAGGCGTTCTTGTTGCTTTAGCAACAGACCGTGTGCATACTTCCAAGGATGTGATGGACACACATTGCTGCACTTGAAGGAGCTGGAGGAGCTGTGGGAATCGGGAACCAGGCATTTGTGCCTGTCCTCACGTTTGGGGAATTATTAACAGCAAGTTCAGGCTGGTTGTTAACATCTTCAGGAATTTCATTCCCAGCACCATCTGGACTCTGGGTTCACATTCCATAGAAAACTCACTGTTTACCGACGGCCTTCACCCCACGCTCCCCTGCACCTGCTTGGTAAACATCCGGCGTGTAATGATCCTGGCTGGTGGGGCCGTGTGCCACCAGCCGGGGACCCACCGCCTTAAGGCTGCAGGGCAGCACTGAACCAACCATCCAGAGCTGCTCCTCTGTCTGCAGCCTCCCACTGAAGCCAGTAGGTTGATGGCTTCTGTGACTTCTTATTGCCAAATGACGCCAAGAGAGGCAAATGGCGTGGAATGGGGCAATGGCCATGATCCTTTCCCATCATCAATTTGGTCAGCCACAACCACCTGCATCCCTAGGGCCTGCTTGCAGGTGACCCTCTGCTGGACCCTCCACGCTGAGGGATCAATGCCAAATCTGCAGGACATTCAAGGCTCAAAGGCTCACATCCCACCTCTCAGACCAGCCAGCACAGTCCTGAGCTCCCAGCCTGAGTGAGCTCCTAGCCTCAGCTGTCCTGGGAACAACACCCACCTCATACCCTGGGCTCCAGGCCTCACGTGACCCAACTCAGCTGGATCCCCTCTTCTCCACTCTGCCCTACTCAGGCCCAAGCACCAAGCACCCAGCAGAGACCCAGGGAAGCAGCCAGGCAGGTCCTTGGGTATGCCCCACTCTGGCACCATCTCGGGCAGGACATCTTCAGATCTGCAGGGCAATCGTAAGGCTCTAGGCTCAGAGGCCTGACCTGTGGACAGCTCAGAGGTGAAAGCATCTGTCATTATCTTTACCTACGTGTCACTGTCCCAGGGCAGAAATCACCTGCCAGGACCTTTTTTCAACTCTCCTGTCTCCCAAAAACTTGAGATTTCTCAATGTGTTTTCCCAGAACTCTTGCGAAGAGAATCCCTAGGGGACTCGGCATCAACACTTCCCAGATAGGACCAGGACTCCATCTGCACCCCCGTGGCCCACCACTTGGAATCTGACCTCTGATGAGGAGTTTGTGGCCCGACACAACCCACATGATCACACTGCTCCATTCCCAAGGGCTCGGGGAAAGGCCTGGACAATGCACACCCAGACATTGTCCCTGTCCTCCTTGAGTGCCAGGCCCCAGCTCAGCACCAACATCTGGTAGCCAGTCGGGAACCCTGCCTGTTGCTGCTGCTACCCATAACTCTCAACAGCTGGCAGGCTTTTAAAAGCTTAATCCCCCAGGAAGTGATGTGTGTGCTGCAGTAACCTGTCCTGGAGCCATGCATCCAGAGTGACCCAGGTTGCTGCCCCGGAACCCTGGGCAGGTTCTGGGCACCAGCCATGGACGGACACATTCCTCCACCCTGTTTAAGACTAGAAACCCCAGAAGGGAAGGCTTATGTTAGAGGCACCTCGAAGATGAGCTCAGCATTCCCACCAGAGCCAAAGGGATGAACACAGGTTACCTGGTCAAAGCGATCCCTGAACCTGCTCTCTGCAACAATAAAAAACATTTCCCCTCAAGAAATCTGATCAGACAGCCAGGCGTGGTAGTACCTATAATCCCAACACTCTGAGAGCAGGAGTATCACAAGTTGGAGTCCAGCTTGGGCAATGTAGCAACATAGCAAGACCTTGTCTCAAAATTTATAAAAAAAAAAAAAAAAGAGGGCTGGGGATTTAGCTCAGTGGGAGAGTACTTGCCTTGTAAGCATAAGGCCCTGAGTTCCATCCCTAGCACACACACACAAAAAAAAAAAAGTCAAAAAGGCCTGGAGATGTAGCTCAGTGCAAAGGTTCTGGGTTCAATGACTAGTATGGGGAGAGGGGAGAAGAAAAGAAAGAAGGAAGAAATCTGATCAGAACCCGGTTTTTAGCTGTTATCATTCAATTTCACACCACAAGAGCAAGACCACTAATCTTCTAACTCTTTCTGGTTGCACTTTCCCACTAGGTGAGGTGTTCTGAGCCCTGGCAGCACGGGGGGCCTGAGGGTTGGGCTCCCCCAGAAGGCCCGGGTGCGACCCCAGCCCCCATACACTAGCTGTGGGACCTTCAAGAGGTGGCCTCACTGCCCTGAGCCTCAGGACCCTGGTCTGTAAAACAGGAATAGTAATCTCCTCACGATTTAGTCAGATTTAAAACAGCAAGAGCCCCTGGCCCTGGGGACACACACCTGTAATCCCAGCTAGTTTGGAGGTACTATTTGGGAGGCTGAAGCAGGAGGAATCACAAGTTCTAGAGCAATTTAGAGAGATCCTGTTATGGTTTGTGCCTAGATGTCTCCCCAAAGCCTCGTGCAGTCATAGGTGGGGGATTTTCAGAGGTGGCTGGATCTAGAGTGTATGATTACTGAACCAGTCCACTGACTGGTTTGGCATAATTCTGCTGGGACCAAGGATGTGATACTAGGACTAAGGGTGGGTAGCCTGGATGAGATATAAATGGCAGAAAGAGGTTGCTAAGGCCCCTTGCTTACTTTGCTTAGTTTACTGCCTGTCTGCCAGGCCACCCTGCCTTGGAACCAGCCAACTCTGAACTGAAACCTCTACAAACTGTGAGCCAAATAAACCTTTCCCCCTTTAACTTGGAGTGTTGGGTATTGTGTCCCAGCAATAGGAAAAGTAAGACAGAACCTATCTCAGGTGGGGGGCAGGCAGGGATGCCACGTCCAAACTGCTGACCGTTATTATTACATCTGCTGGTGGAGCTTCTCCCACCTTGGAACCAAGACTACTACATTTCTGCCAAAGGCAGCACTCAGTCCCATTAATGCAGTCAAACCACCCAGACCTCTTCCAGGTGTTTTTATAGTCCCTCCTGCACACACACTGGGGACACTCACTGTGCTGTACAGCACCCAGTGGACGTTTCTATCACAATCCCTGGGCACATGCACTAACTGTTCTGCCACTCCCCCTTGTCTCAGCCTGGACACTCCCAGAGGCCGCAACCCACATTCAGCGCCAGGCCTGGCGCACAGCTGGCGCACAGCTGCAGGCCCTTCAGTGATGATGCGCCGAGCTCCTTTTGATGCAACACGCGGAAACAGTGAAACGTGCCCTTGACCACCTGCGCCGGCAGAGAACTGCAGGCCTCTGATTTTAGGTGCTTTGACCCTACACAAAGGTCACAGGGCTTAGGGCCAAGGGAAGGGGGGCTTAATCTTTCAGGGAGTAATTCATTCGCCCAGAGCCCAAGGAAAAGGCCTTGAAGATGCCAAAGGTGAAAAAGACAGACTGGGTGCAGCACTCCCTTCTCCTCTGGTCCCCAAAGTCCCTGAGAGTCTAGGTAGAGAGTGTCATGAAATCAATGAGATCGCTTGGATGCAGGCGTCTACACGGTCCCTCCCACAGGCTCACAGTGGACAGGGATAACCAGGGTTTCCGGAAGAGGCTGTAAATGTCAATTCCCTCTGGCCATGCCCTCCTGGCAGCCCTGAAAGTCTTTCTCTGGCTCCAGAGGAAGCTCTACCTGCCCAGCAAGGAGACTTCAGGAGCCAAGTGCTGTTGTCCACAACCGCCCCAGGCCCTACAGCAGCTCCCACACTGTGCCCCACTTTGGACAAGTTGTTCACAGAGGCCCAAAGGAACGCCAGAACTCCGTCACTTAGGACTCCATTACATACTCAGAAATAAGGCAAGCATGCTAAGGAACTGGTTTTTATGAAAGTCCATCTTAGGAGTGTTTTGTGTATGGGTCCATTCCAGGCCTATTCTCAGTTTCACTTCCCTCCTCATCACTCCAATGAAATATAAAATGCAAGGTTATCTTGGAACTCTCTCACCTTCCTCTGGCCCGATTTCCTCACATCTGGACCCAGCCTCAGCGATCCAGTCTCCTAGATATCCACCCCCAACGCTCCCAGGGCCTTGACAGTCCCCTGCACTTGGGAGGGGCCCCAAGACACCAGCAGGGGGCTGCACTCACAACCCACAGCAACAACTGAATAACCCAGGGTGAACTTCTGGAAACTTAACCGACTATGAACAGGGCTTTCTAAAGCCAAAGGTATTGCAGACAGTAGGGCAGAGATTCCCCTTCCCTGTTTAGGGTCTAATTGGTTAAAAGCAGCCAAAGGCTGTCAACAGGGGCCCCTGGATATGCCTTTAAAGCCACAATCACCTTATTCATAAAGAGCTCGGTTGACACCTGAATCCCAGCCTCCTGCATAGGAGCCCAGAGCATGAACCAGCTTCCACCTATTTCCTCCTTCTTGGAAGTTTTCCTAGCATGATAATGGAATTCATTTCCTTGAGAACATTGCTCCCAGGAGTTTTAACATCCAGCCACTATTAAGACAGCATCATTTGGACTGAATCAAGGGTCTCTCTCCTGCCATCCTCAAGGACAGACTTCCGAGGTAAAAGCCCACAGCCAGCACCTGTTAACCCTCCTCAAGGCTGCAATATTCACCATCAGCTGCCTTAATTAGCATACAAAGCTGCCTCCACTCTAACTGCCCAGGCAATGGAAGATTCACAGCTTTGATCAGTGGCAGCCTTGTTGTGACCTACAAGTGGTCGGGAAACTCGGGTCTCCAACGGCAAGCGCTTCTGGATGCCCCACACCCCTGAGCACCAGGTTTAGTGCTCAACACACAGGAGGTCGTCAATATTACTGAATGTGGACGGCAGGGAACCTGGCGCCACGATGAACTAACTACATCCCTGGCCAGCAGAACCTCCCTGGTCGACTGGCGAGGTCGAGGGTCGAATTCCAGGTAGAGGTCAAACCACCATCCCCTATGGGGACTTACGAAATTACCTATCTGCTTCCACGAGCTCCACTTAATTAGCTGATTAACCTCATTTAACGTTCACATCTGAGTTTCAGAAGAGAAAGAGGTCACACACCTATCTAATTTACTACCCTGAATTTCCACGTGGAAACCACTACACTATTTTCAGATGGCCAGGGAGGACTTCCAGGACCAAACTCTGCCCACAGCCATCAGCCCCCACGTACTCTGGCCTAACCCTCCACCCGCAGGCCCAAGCACCTTCTCGGATCGAGCCACCCAGAGTCCCTTTAAAAGCTCGGCCACCAACATTCACGGTCACTAGAACCATTCTTCTGCCCCTTTGAGCGACCCCACCCCCACAGAAAACGAAAACATTGCCCGCGCCTACCCACCGAGTAGAGCAGGTCCACGCGTAGGTGCGCGGGGCGGGCGCCGCGCCTCGACTCCGGGGCCCGGGCGGTGAGGTCCACTGGCGACCCCTCTGCCCTCCACGGCCAGACGGCGAGGTCCGCCGCTATTCTCGCAACCGGGGAGGCTTAGTCCACTGCGAGCCCCACACCGGCTGCTCCTGGGAGAGGAAGTCAGTGCGCGGGTCTCAGGGGTCGCACCTGCTGGCTCAGTCTGCGGCCCCAGGCCCGGGGGCGAGTGCACGGTCCGTGTCTCCCGGAGCTCTCCCCGCGCTGGGCGCGCCCGGGCCGCCCCGTGGAGCCGCCTGGGCCGCGGGCGCGCAGGCGGAGCTGCCCGCCACGGGGGAGGAGGGATGCCCGGGCGAAAGTTGCCAGGGAAACTTGAGCAACTCGAGCGCGCCGGTGCCAGCCTCCTGCATAATTCACGGGCGGCGGCGGCCGGACACGAGGATCGCTCCCCTGCGCCCGCCGGGTCCCCACACCCCTGCAGGGGAGCGTGGCGGCAGGGGTCGGGCCTCCGGCGGGAGCTCCGCGCGACCCCGGAGACTGGGGCGCCAGACCCGCTAGCGCCCTGCCGGCACCCGGAGCGCCTGGCACCCGCTGCCCGGAGCCGGCTGCTGCAGTCGCACACGCCAGGCTGGGGTCTTGGTTGTGGGGCTGGGGTGACTGCAGCAGGGTCTCTAGGGACCTTGCACCGCGGCAGGGTCTGCGCCCCCTGGCGGCCCCGCGCCCGCTCCGCCGCCGGGTTTGCGGACCAACATCCCCGAGAGGCGGGAGGCAACCTACGGCAGGAAGACCCCAGCAAGGGGCGGAGGCTGGTCCGCCCGCACTGTCCCAGGGCCAAGGACAGGAAGAGCTAGAGGCGGCAAGGGACAAAGAGGGTGCTCCTGCGCTCTGGGCCCAGCTGCTCCCAAAGCTTTTAAAACCGTTCTGTGCCCCGCAGGGAAGCCGTGGGGGTGGGGTGTCTCCGAGAAGCGAGCCCCACCTGGACGCGCGCATCCTCTCCCCAACCTCCCCGCCCCAGCTTCTCTGGGTCCGGGTCTGCGCCTACCAGGTAGTTAGTGCTGCTGGAATCAAGACGCACCCAAAATGGCTCAGAGAGCAGGGCTGGGTGCCTAAGGGCCACCTACTGTCCTTTCCACACCGCGCCCGCAGCGCCCTGCGCCCCTCGCCCCAGCCGCGGTCTCACCTGCTCGCACGGCCGCTCGCGCGTGGGGGGCGGGCCCGAGCCCCAGCCTGGGGCCGGCGTCCGCGTCCACCTGGCTTGGCCCCGGGGGCCGGAGCGCGGGAGCCGCCGCTGCCGCCACTCAGGTGTCGGGAAAGGAGAGCCGCGGCCCCGCCCCGTGCGGCAGCCCGCGATCCGGGGTACCGGGGACGGCGCGGCCGGGGGTCTGGCCGGGTGGGGGAGGGTCCTCTCGCTGGCGGAGGGGCCCAAGCCGCCCCTCCCGCCGCCGCCCCACCTGCCCGGCGGCTCCCGCGTGGCAAGCAGGGTCTGTTGTAGCAACCCCTGGAGACGCCCAGGCACCCGGGGCCGCCCCGCCCCGCCCCGCCGCGGGCTGCGTGGCTCGCGCACCCCCCCACCCTCACCCAGCAGCCCCGCGGACCAGAAAGTCCCTTCCCGTTGCAAAGCCCTGCTCCCACCCAGGAATATTTTAATAGGATTCGGAAGCGGCTGCTGGCTCCACAGGAAGCGTTAGCAAAGCACGTGAAAACTTTGTACTTGTGCAACTCGCAGGTTGCTGCTTCCCAGGCCGCGGAGCCTGGGCGCCTTCCGCCCAGGGGCCTAAGACCTGCCTCCAACAACTGCCCCCCCACACCCGCGAGTCAGGCAAAGGCCGGCGTGCGAGTGGGAGAGAAGAGCCGCGGCTCGCAGGAGTCCCACGGGCCAAGCGGCACCCTCGGGAGACGTCCGCCGATTTTATTTTACCCAGGACTCGAGCTTTGCTGGCCTTGCCAAAGCCCAGAGGAGCCTGTCAGGAGCTCGTGGGCTAGAACCCCTGCGGACTACTGCTAACTCCACCTGCTAACTCCACCTGTGTGAGCTGTGTGTCTCCGCCTACGCTACTGAGCGAGCTCTCTATCCTGTGTTTTTCAGTAATCTGGAAAGGAGGGTATTTCCCCACTCCCCCACCGAGGAGCTTCAGTCTTAGGGGTTTGGGCTGGCTGTGGAGGTCCGGCATCAGGGTCCCATCTGGAACAGTAACACTAGGCAAAATAATCTCTCCTCCCCCCACACACGCGAAGAATGAACATAGGTCTGTACATGGATTTTTAAAGTCAATCTTACAGGCCATGTCTGTGAGATTTGCGTGTGCTGGTGACTTCAGCATACCAAAGGCAAAATTAAATATTTGCTCTAGATACTTTTTTTTTTGGCTTGCATAATTGTCCTACATTTCAAAGAAGTCTTTACAAGCACTTAGGTTAAAATAAAAAAAAGGAAAGATTGTGTTTGGGGTCTGAATATTTCAGGACATGCAAGGAGTAAATATTGTAATTGCTTGAGGGAATTCCTGGCCGCAAACTTCTTTCTCTCCTCTGCTTCCTTAAGCATGAGACTCGGTACAATATTTGTTGCATGAATAAAGGAGGCATTCCATCAAATGCTCATAATCCCTAAAACAGGAAGAAAAAAGCTTATAGGGATCTCGCAGGCTACTGGGAGAGGTGGTCAGCCGAGCATTCTGATGTTCTTTGGGTTTGCCAGGAACAGGTTCAAGGTGCGGTGGCAGGACATTGGAGATTCTGAGAGAACTCATAACTTGGTTAGCCCCCCACCCCAGAGAACGCATATCATCTAAGCGCTCACCCAGCTCAAAGGCACATCCCCAAGATATTACCCTTCCGCCACCAGATCCCACCCGTACAATGCCCCTTCCCAATTTTCTAGAGCCACCACTGCACATTGCAAGGAAAGTGGCTAGGTGGAATTCAGCTGTGAATAGTTTCTGCTGTCCCCACAGAAGGCACAAGTGCCAGCGCCTTGCTGCTGTATCCAATAAATACTTTCCGGGGCACCCAGGCCTCAGCCACTCAGCCAGCCTGTCCGTCCAAGTGACATCCCCAGACCACCCCCTCCAGGACCTCTGCCCTGTTTGTTGCCCAACAAGAGCAGGCTGTGGTGAGAGCCCACTGCTTGGCATTTAAGGACAGGATTCTGCCTACGTCCCAGTTTCTTTGTGTCTGTTTGAGCTATCCAGTCCAGCCTTGTAAGAAGTTTAAGCTGCATCCTTCAGGGCTTTAAGAACTTTCTTCAGAGTGGCTCAGGGCCATGTCACACTGTGCATGTACTTCCCCCGATCTAAGGCCTCAAGAGGTGTTTCCAGTTGGGGGAGCACCTCCTTCTCTCCCAGACTTCGCTGTCGTTGCAGCCTCATTTAGAATTCTCGTTTCCTGTGACCCGGCCACTCTACACATCACTGAGCACCTTGTTTTTGTTTTTGTTTGGGGAAAGGAGAAATTGCGCCTTTTGCTTCTTGGTTTCAGAACTCCCCGGTTTCCATTTCCGTGAGCTGCCTTCCCCGAGCTCCCCACACGTGTGACGGTGTGGAAGGAAAGGCTGAAGGAGGTCATGATGTCGGGGGGACAATTTTTCCTCCTTGTAAATCCTGAAAGCTGCAGCTGCTAGTCACAGTGTTTCTGGATTGCACACTAGGGCTTCCCGGAAGAAGGAACTATTTCACAGAGAACTAGGAACCGGGACATTGTACTGAGAAGGGATGCAAACATAACCCCCTTTTCTGTCCTGGGAAAAACATGATAAATATTTTGTGACTTAGATTAACCCAGATGTTCCTCGCATTCAGCAGCAGCCCCTGTCTGGCTTGTGCCTAGAAGCTCCTAGGTTTCGGGCTCCTTGTTCAGAGACAGTTTCTCAGAGCGCCAGAGCCTGAATGACTTAACGCAGCTCCTTGGCTTACAGGGGAGTGCCGGGGTCCAAGCAAGGGAAGATACTTGTCCAGGGACAGGAAGTCAGACCAGGTCAAGTCAGGCACACCCAGGTGAAGCCAGCTAAAGGCAAGTGTGCTCAGGTGAAAGTAGGTGCTCCAGCCAGTAAGTCTGCCCCATTCCCTGGCCCCTGCCACATTCCCTATGTTTTTGCAGTTTTTTCAACTTATTTGCCATTAAGGCAGGAGGACTACTTCCTTCTTGTTCTTCCACATCAAATATTGGAAAATGTACTCATTTCTCCATAATTTCATGACACTTTCTAGCTCAGTCACATAGACCTGATTTTACAAATAGTCCCAGATTTTACAAATCGCCAGCTTCTCTGCAGAGATGCCTCTCAGGTTCCACCTCAGAGTCTTAACACAGACATTTATTACTCTCCACTAATTTTCCATGAGTTTATTTTCCATGGATTTGTTCCAAAAGGCCTCCTGGCACTTTGTCTGAACGTAGGAGCCCAGGGACTGTAACTAGGAGAAGGGAGAGATGGTTTGCTTCTTCCAAAATCTGAGATGATAAGAGAGGCTGGTCTGAAGATTTTCCTGGAGGATTCAGGGAGCGGCAGGCTGGACAGAGGGGTGACTGGGCTTCCATCCAGACTGCAGCCTTGTCCTGTACCTCCGGTACACTCTGCCTTTCTGCCTCCTTCCAGGATAAATCCCAGGCCTCCTGCTGGTGCAAGTCAGCTTGAGGATGGAGGTGTAGATGCCTCGGGGGCAGCTTTCCCTCAGCGAGGAGGCGGAGCAGCAGGCAGAGGGGAGATGCCCAGCTCTGCCCAGCAGGCCAACAGTCCTACAGAGGGGCATCCTGTGGCTCTTCAGAGGTGCCTTTGGAGCTTACAGCAGAGACCTAGACAAGACAGTATTTTGGGGATCCCCTCGCTTGTGTCCCCTGCTCCATCACGCCTTGCTCCTGGGGCCAACTTTCTTATACAGCAACCTGCAAGCAAGTCCTTGTTTAGCCACAGCTTTCTGGGCCATCAAAATAATATAAAAATGGTCTTGTGCTTTGGTATGAAGCCACGGCTCAGACACCTAAAGTCACCCTGAAGGGGACATGAATTGAGACTAAAGGAACTTCAAAGAAGCAAAGGAGTTTGGCTGATGTGAAACCAAGTCAGCAATGTGAACGATGCTCTTATTGGAAAGTGAGCACATAAGAGGTTCCCATGGCAAGCAAATCAATAAGCCAAATCTTTCAAACTGTCCGCAGAACGAATGCAGCCCGACGAGTTTTACAGGAATAACACACGTGACTAAATGAGGTTTAATTTCAACAATGTTAGGATGTTTCAATATTAGCAAACCCATTAGATTTTTTTTCTTTTTTTGTGGTGCTGGGAACTGAACTCAGGGTATTGCACAACCGGACTTGCTAGGCAAATGCTGTACCCCTGAGCTATAATATGTTTGATCAAACAATATTTCTCAATAAAAATGAATCATTTGAGAGGATCTTAATATTATTCAATTATTTATATATATATATATATATATATATATATACAAAGGCAGCATCAAGTTTAGATATAAAGCACTGTGTCACCTCCATCCAGTTCAGAAACAAGAACCTGGTAACATTACTAGTACTTAACATTTCTGCAAAGTATCAGCCAATGCAATCAAATAAGAAAATTAAATAAGAAATGTATGTATTAGAAATAAGAAGGTGAACTTACCATGTGGGAAAGTGCTATGATTTTCTCCACGAAAAAAAAAAATAAACAGAAACTGAAAGCTTATGGAAGAGTCTGCAAAATCTTTAAAACCAGCAGCCTTTCTATTTAGGAGCAAATAGCCATTTGGGAAAACAGGAAAATGAAACCATGCCTGGAATCAATAGGACAAAAGGAAAAAAAGTGCCAAGACAAATATAATACAAATTTTGCTAGACCTACAGCAGAAAAAAAAACAAAAACAAAAAACCTGAAATGTCTACTAAGCAAAAGGAAAACAAGCAGAATAAGCAAAAATCTGGTCTAAGGTTGTGGGTTGTAATAGGGGCTATTAGCCGTAAATACAAGGAAACCCTAAAAAAAAAAGCCTGCAATATGCCAAGAAACTGCCAGGACCTACCAGGTGTACCATAGGAGCAGAGTGATGGAAGAATTGGCCTCCGGGCTGCCTGCATAGGACACTCTAGCCACAGCCACCTTTGTTTAGGTTGGCACCCAGGCTCTTCCCTCTGCATTTCCAAGGCTCTTCCCCAGCTTCTCTTACTATGACTCTTTTGGTGCAGTGAGCTGAACTATATGATCTGGGTGCTAGGGCCACAGAGAATCTTACATCCCTCCTCTCCATTGTCCAGAGTGTGACTCTCACTCACTCACTTTAATCTACAGCTTCTCCAAAGAACCTGGCTCTTGGTCCCTGCTCTGTGTGCTCTTAGGCAGTGAAGAAAGGCAGGAGGAAAGGAGGGAAGGAAGGCAGAAAGGAAGGAGGGAAGGCAGGCAGAAAGGAAGGAAGGAAGGAAAGAAGGGAGGGAAGGAAGGAAGCAGGGAGGGAAGGAGAAAGTAACAAAGTAACAGAGAGGATGAGGGGAGCAAACCCAGGAGAGAATTTACTCTGTCACAATTGTGCTTTTAAACAGCTCATTAAAAAGAAGACTAGATCATGTCATAATATAGACCTAGCAATTTTTAGAAAATGGAACCAAATCTCTAAGCCACTCCTTGTAGCAAAATAAATTACAGCTGGATTAACATCAAATAATAAAACATTAGAGAAAATCCACCCTAATAACCTTGGGTGGAGAAGGTTGAAAGGCCTTCCTAAACCTGCCAGGTTTTCTAGAGGAAGGGATGGTATCCGAGCACATGACAGTCAGGACCCCCACATGACAACCGCCAAGAGGGACATCCGCAAGCCCAAGGTGGAGAGAGAGGCTGGAGAGACACACCTGCATGTCACAGAGCTGCTAAATATCCTAAATCTATAAAGGACCTTCACACAGGAATAGAAGTCATCCAAAATGTTGATTAAAAAATGGATAGATGAAAAGAAAAATTTATTTCAAAATGTTCAAAAGCCCTAATTCATTTCAACAAATGGTGCTAAACAATCGAGCATCTGTATGGAAGAAAGAACTCCATTCTGTGTCTCACACTGAATACAGAGATGACCACAAAATAAACCATTGGCACTATAAATGTAAAAGGTGAAAATTATAAAACGTAAAAAAAAAAAAAACCCTAGAAGAAAATCTTTTTTTGTCCTTGGGTTAGACAAAGTGTTTGTAGCAAGGACAACAAAACCATGATCCACAAGGAAAAAAAAAACTGGTAAACTGAGGATTGGGATACAGTTCAATGGTAGAGCACCTGCCCACCATGTGTGAAGTGCCAGGTTCAACCCCTAGAACTGCAAAAAATAAAAAATAAACTGGATTTCATCAAAGTTTAAACTTTTTTCTCTGTGAAAGTCGCACTATACAGAGACTGAAAAGACCAGCCACAGACTGGGAGAAAATATTTGAAAATCATGTAGCTCACAGAGGACCTGTATGGAGAGTACTCAAAATAAGAGTGCTCATAACTCAGCAAGATACAAACAGCCCAATATTTTAAAAAAGCTTTGGACAGGTCTTTTCACCAAAGATATGCAGAAGCCACGTAAGAAAAGGAGACTCAGCGTTGTCAGTCATTAGGGAAATGTTTTATGGTTTATGTCTAGATGTCTCCCCAAAGCCTCGTGTAATCATAAGTGGGCTCTGGGGAAGTGATTGAGTCATGGGGTGCTGTACTCACTGGTGGGTTAATTCACTGATGAGTTAACACCTAAATGGGATGTTTAGGAGGTGGGGCCTGGCCAGAAGAGGTGGGTTGCTGGGGGCGTGGCCTGCAAGGGATCTCCCTTCTCATCTCCTCTTTTGACTCTTTCTGCTTCCTGTCTGCCAGCTGTGAGCAGCCGTCTTCCACCAGGCCCCTCTGGCATACATCCTGCCTTGCAGCCAGCCAAGGAGTGAGCTGAAATAAATCTCTCCTCCTTAAAGTTCTGGGTGTTAGGCATTTTATCCCAGCAATGAGGGAAGTAATTTAAGACAAAATGCAAACTAAAACAACACACCTATACCTGTGAGGGTTTTTTTAAGTTTTGGCAGAGATGTGGAACAACTAGAATGCGCATACAAGCTGGTGGAAATGTAAAATGGTGCTGCCACTTTGGAAACCATTCTGGTAATTCCTCAGAAATTAAGCATCTACTTAATATATGCAACCTAGGCATTCACCCAAAAAAAATGAAAAAACCTATGTTCACCCCAAAAACAGCATGAATATTTGTAGCAGATTTATTCAGGTTTCCACAAACTTGAAACAAACCCCCAAACTGGATTAATCTCACAAATACAAATGCACAGCACAAACAAAATTTAGTATGAACTAAAATGGAATAATAGGCAGCTGATAAAAGTAGGGAAATAATCTAAATTCATGAATATGAAAAAGATGATTCGAATCCATAGTTGAGTAGCAAAAGTATGACCTAACCCAGCCCCCTGTTTATGAAAGAGTGACCTGTTTTCCCCAGGTATGGACACACACAGAGTTGTGCTGCAATGTGTCCCTCACCAGCACGGGACTGCAGTGTGCGCGAGTTTAAGCATGTACAAGCTGGAGTGTCCAGGAAGTCTCTCTATCTGTACTGCTGATCCTGCTCTTCCTCCATCCTCTGTCTTCACCTCACACCCACAGAGCTTGGTCTGGTCCCACCTTACCTTTGTCCACTGCTGTGACTCCTCCCTGGACTCCCTGCTTCCCAGTCAAATTCAACCCCTTTCCTCTCAATAAACAGCCCTGGAAGGTCCCTGCTTCTCACCCTCTCCATCCTCATCCTCTCTGCAGATTGGCTCACGCATCTTATGCATATAGAAACTCTCCATTCCACCCCAAGATCACTCTTTCTCCACCTGGTCAGACAGGTAGATGCGATCCCACCCTCACCTGTGTTTGTTCTTTTGTTTTTTTTTTTCCCTGGCTCGCTGTTTCCTGCGCCCAGCTGCCCCTCATATTTGCGGAGTGCAGTGGACACATGTTGGAACTTGGGTCTGATTTCCAGATTAACTTAAAGTAAGCTTGAGCTACGGCTAGAGACTGCAGTGCACTGGGCACTGTGGAGAGAACCAAGAGTCACACACGTCCTGGCCCAGGGAAGGCAGAATCGAATACAGCAAAGAGACAGGTTATGTGCTTTCCTGTTGAACAAAGAGGACACTAAATACAAGTGGCCCTCCATATTTTGGATTCAAACAGTGGATCAAAAATATTAGGAAAAAAACTCTATTTGTACTGAACTTGTACAAACCTTTAATCTTGTCTTTCATCCCTAAATAATACAGTGTAACAGTTACTGCTGTAGTGTTTACATTGTATCAAGTTTTATCAGTCAACTGGAGATGATCTATAGTATGGAGAAAATGTGTGTGGGTTGTACGCAAAGTCTGAGCAGATTTATGTACAGGACGGGGGCATTATTGGATTTTGGTATCTTGAGGGGTCCTGGGACCCATTCATTGAGGATACCAAGGGATGTTGTACCCTTGTATGTGACGACACCAGTGGTGCTCAATGGGGACAGATCCACATTGACAACATAGACCCAGGGTTGTGATATATTATGGGCAAAAATCTCTAACAGGGCATAGCAATTAAATTTATACAAACACACAAAGTGGATTTTTGTTAGAAGAGTCAGGTTCTACGCATTTACATCACTGAAGGCAATAGGAGATTTTTTTTCCTTAAATCATCGATAAAGCAATGAATCTGGTTCAATGCCACCACCTGGGAAGTATATGGAACACTTGGTAGGTTTCCCACTTTTGAAATGGCCTTCTTCCTTTGCCCTTCCCGGGTCAAAGTTAAGGAAATTAATTCTAGTTGGAATAGATAACATAAAAGTCAAAAGGAAAATTATTAGACTTTTTTATGAGGGTCAGAAGGCCTCCATTTTAAGGATTCTGGTGGTTCCTTATAAGAATCCAGCCCCAGGCCAAATGCAAAGCCTGACCGTGGAGTCATTTTGTTAAAAGCAGCAGACTTGACTTTCCTTTCTTCAGAGACTGGACGTCCTTAACTCGAGGGTTTACTTCAGGATTTGCCACATTTCAAGGAAGCAAGATGCTGCCTCACTCTGCTAGTCTCACCACTTTAGGCTCAGTTTTGGGGCCCTGAGACAGGAGGTCATTTCTGGGGCTGTGCAGGTAGAGGTAGCCCGGAGCCCCAAGAACGGCAGCCTAAGGACCCGCCTCCCTCTGCTATCTTCCCTTGTGGCTCTAGGCTTGGCCACTGCCCGGACACCTCCCCTGGTCTGTCTCCTAGGGAGGGGCTGGGGCCACCCCACCAGTGCAGGCGCCACTCTGAAGACTAAACCAGGACCAGTACAAAGCCAAGGATGGGGCATTGGGGTCAGGGTGGGAGCAATCCAGCAGCCTCCAGGCTTGAGTTGCTTGTGTACTACTTTCCAACTCTTCCCTCCCTGCCCACCCGCTGCTACCACCTGGTGTGGCTTCGCTGCCCCATTCTGATCTAGGGGGGCAGGGCTCCCCTTGAGCCAGCTCACATGCCTCTGGGAGCCGTGTGCTGGGGCCCTGATCTTCATATGTCACACTTCTGGATGAAGCAGAGACAGGAATGGACTGTTAGCTGTTTCCATGGCCACAGATGCTTGGAGACCAGGAATCAGGTGCATGAGAAGGCACACCCATCACCAGGTGTGTCTTCATTTCTCATCCTATTGTCCCAACAGCAACCAAGTGTTCTGCAGAGAAGGTGTAACTGGCAGAGGTATTACAGGGCTGCGAATACAATGCTATACAGCTAGGCTTTTCCATTTCAATTCTCACTTAGTTATGTTATAATCTTATTATTTATGAATTGTAACTAATTGTTACATTATATTATTACTAAAAGAATAGCATACAAGGATAAGAAAGAGTTGAAAAAGCAGACAAAAAATACAGGCGTTGTTTCTTGGGGAGAAATAGCTGTCCCTTGCTAGTCCGTAAGCAGTTTGGCTCCTGCCAGGTCTTGGGACCACAAGCCTGACCTTGGGAGGAAGAAGATAAAAGGGCGGGAGAGATGGGGGAGGCTCAAGCTTCCTAGATCCTAGTTCTTTCCAGTTGTGTTAATACATGTCAGCTGATGCTAACTGTGCCCTCAAGACTTTTTGGACCTTAAAACTATCCTCACCCCCCCCACACACAACAAAACACACAAGAAATTGTGTTTTCCTTGTGTATGCAGCAGGCTAGAGCAATGGGAGAACCAAGAGTGGATGAGAAAATGGGAGATTTTTGATCTAGAAATAGAAGCCTTGAGGGGACCTTAACCCACCGAAGGAGTGGTCTTGTAGCTGGGCCTTGGGGTGCTCACCTGTGATCCCTGGAAGGCTGAGGCAAGATGATCCAAAGTTTGAGCCCAGCCTGGGAAACGTAAAGACTTAGAGAGACCGCATCTCAGAATTATCAGATGAAAAAAGGGCTAGGGATGTAGCTCAGTGTGAAGACCCTGTGTTCAATCCTCAGTTCCTTGCAAAAAAAAATAAAATAAAAATAAAAAGAACCACTACAGCACCTGTTGGCAAAAGTAGCTTGGATGGCACTCTAAGGAGGTGATGTGGGTTCCCCAGAAGGTTCTTGCGATGACATGGGGTCAAGGGCCCGCTACTGCCCTGCACTCAGAGTACATTTTCACATGCAAGGATTTGGGCTGGTGTGTGTAAAACAGTTCCAACACCGAAGACTGAAGTTAAAGGAAATTTTAGAGCAACAGAGCCAAAACTCTCTACATGTCCCAGGACACAGCCCCTGAATGATGCATCTGTGGCCTTGAGCGCAGATCCCTGGACAGCCAAGAGAGGCCCCTTTTGTGTTCTGATGACCGGGGTCCTTCTCAAATGCCTGTGGGATGGTTGTGCTGTACTCACCTTCTTTGCAGAGAGCTGCCCTGGTCACTCTTAGGACTCATTCCAACCTGAATTTCATCTAGGAGGCAGCTTCCCTCCTTCCCTCCTCTTCCTTCCTCTTTCCCTCCTTTTTCCTTCTACCCCACCCTCCCTTCCTCTTTTCTTTCCCTCCCTCCCTCTTTTCTTTCCTTCCCTCCCTCTTTTCTTTCCCTCCCTCCCTCTTTTCTTTCCCTCCCTCCCTCTTTTCTTTCCTTCCCTCCCTTTCTCTCTCTTTTCTCTCCCTCTCTTCCTTCCTTCCCTCATTCCCTCCCTTCCTTCTTCTTTTTTATTTGCTGGACAGATGACAGAAGATTAGTAGTGGTATCCTTGAGGAGGGGTTTGCTGCCCATGCCGCCTATGCACACCCCTGAGGACCCACGTCAGGCTGCTGCAGGAGGACACTGGATGGTCTCATGGGGTGCACGGGGACATTGGAAGTGTCTGGGGATTGTCCTGTGTGGCTGGAGGGGAGCGAGCTGGCAGCTCGTGCTCCTCCTTGCCTGCAAGGTGGGTACCCGAGAACAAAGGGGGCTTCAGCTCAGGCCTGGGATACACAGAGCGCTCCTCAGCTCCTTCGTTAGCCATGATTAATGCTCTTGCTAAGCGATTCTCTGGGCCGTGAGCCTGGGCATGGAAGCTTAATGGGCCCAGCAATAACTGATTAGGGAACGCACATTATAAAGAATTATAACCAGTATCTCTCACTTAACGGTCTGTTCTCAGGGCCTTCCTGCGTGTCTCCTGAAGGCCTTTGAATGCTCACACCACACAGAGTTTACACAGAAACTGTTGTCAGGCCAGGGGAAGACCATCTTCTACCCCTGTATGAGACACAAAGGGGAAAAGAATCGGGCGTTAAGAAAGGTGAGCTAAAGATGCAAAGACGATGGTGGAATGTGCAATCAATAACTTTAATAACAACTAAATATAGATTACTTCCATACCTGAATTTTCTGTTGTTTTATTTTTAATTCTGTAACAGGAGCTTGAATAGCTTCAGAGGCTGTGTGGGTATGGTTGCCACATGTGTTCTTAAAAATAGCAAACAAAACAAACGCAGGGTTAAGAAATAAAAGCAGCTAGATGAACTTGGCTGTTTGGCTGAAGACTCTTCAGGCCGGACTTAGGGAAGGTTGGAAAGGGCTCCTCCCTCCCTCCCCGAGCTGGATCATGTGGCGTCCAGTAGCGGCAGCGCCATGTCAGGAAGAAATATTGTGTCACTTGGAACTCCAGCTTGCTTCAAAAGAGTTAATTTCAGTAGTGTGTTTGCCTCGTTTTTAACATAAACTCTCTCTCTCTTTGAGTGTTGAGATTAATAACTGCTAAAATTGCTATGAAATCTTCGGCAAACACATCGTGGTAGAGCTGCCGATGGTAATTACAAGGGCCCGCCTGGGGAGCTAACCCAGTCACAGCACATGGGTGGCTTGACACACGTGTCCAGTGGCAGCCCACGAAAGCCTGGGGCATTGTTATGCAAACTGTACCACATGGCTAGAAATGCCACCTGGAGCCATGTTACCTGTTACCAGCTGGGCAGCTCTTGGCCCAGTCACTGAGAGCAACATCACAGACAGAGTCTGCTGTAGTTCTTCCAAGGGAGACTCCATTCTGTACCCCGAGAGGAAGCCAGAAGTTCCCTACGGGGGCAAGCTATTTACAGATCAGACTGAGGACATTTGTAGGTTAGCTAGAGAGTAAGCTTCAAAAGACAAGGCAGGAGTATAGTTGGAAGAGATTGCATCAGCCAGTTCAGGCCAAGTTATGCTGTGGTAACACACACTCCCCAATTCCACGTGGCTTAACACAACAATGGCTTATTTCTTGCTCACAAAATTTACTTACTGCCCACCATATGGGTCTGGGTGACTGTCCAGACTAGGTGTCTCACACATGCCTCCCACATGTCACAGCAAGGGAAGAGAGAGCCAGCAGGAATCCCCAGCAGCCCTTAATCCTCCCCTCCCAACCTTCCACGTGACCTTGCATCTTGCCCAGGCCTCTGTGGCCAGGACAACCCAGATGACAGGCAGATAAATGCAGCATTCCCTCTGTGTTCAGGGAGGGGAGGACCAGAAAGAGGATGGCCTGTCCTCAGGAATGTTTGTGGTGAAGCCGTGTTTTTTTTTTGGGTTTTTTTTTTTTTTTTTTTTTTTTTTTTGGTGGTGCCGGGGATCGAACTCAGGCCCTTGTGCTTGCAAGGCAAGCACGCTAACCACTGAGCTAAATCCCCAGCCCCCACCATGTTTTATATAAAAGTCAGAAACCATTTCTGGAAGAACTAGACCTTCGAGATGGCTCCCACATGTCAGGAGGCTTCCCTCCCTGACGGCACACGGCCAACTGCCCCCTGTATCAACAGGCAGGGGACTGCTTCGCCCGGCCACACACACCCCTAGAATGCAAGCATTAGAGTCCACAGCATCGAAACACTTGGGTTTAACAAACATCCCTGACTCCGGGTCTGCCTGCTACACACTGGCGCATGACTTTGGAGAAGTAATTTAACCTCCCAAGTCTCTGCTTTCTCATCTTCAAAATGGGGATCTTAATGGTAACTATCACCTCAGGTTGTGGTGGGAATGAAAGAAGTTACTTTACTCATCAGAAGTGCTTCATCGTGATTAGATGTAAATAGCACTGTTATTAGTAGTGAGAATCTCATCTTCCTCCTGGATGTTTCTCATACAGTGCACTGGATTGTATTACTGTTTGGCAAATGTCTGCCCTACTCTTCCCCCTGCCACCCATCCATGGCTGAGGTGTACTTAGCCACACTGACAATGTGACAATGTTGGCTTGGCCTTGTGACCTGCTTTGGCCAGTGGAATCTGGAGTGCACTTCTGTGAGAAAGAAACACATGCTTGTCAGCAGCCACTAAGATTCGGGTTTGTTTGTTACTGAGGCAGAAGCTGACTAATGCACTTAGAATGTGGAAAGGTCTTCACTGGCCCTAGCCTCTCTACCAACTGCATTCCTCTTTAACATGGAGTGAGATCTGTTGTTAACACAGAAGGATGTCTCCAGTAAATTGTAATTGAAAAATAGCTAGTCTGAAAATATGTTCACTATTCTATATTTACTTATAACTTTACTCGTGTGCATAAGTGTATATAAATACATACTAACTCACTTGTGAAAATCATGCTAACAGGTTAAAAGTATTTGCTTCTTTTCATTGGGAATTATGGGTGATTCTTCACAAATCATGTTTGTGTTCTTTTTATAACATCACACAGATGATTTTTAAAAATCCAACCATAAAACAAATATCCAATGAAAAAAGTCTTTCTCCTATTCTACACTCAGTTTCGTTTATCAGAGATAGTAGTTTCTTAATAACATTCTGGAAACACTTTCTCCAAGAATTTTCAAGAGACTCCAAGTTACCAAGTAGCTAAAAAAAACAAAAAACAAAAAAACAAAAAAAAAACCCACTAAAGTTTAACCAGTCTTGGAGCAAAATGACATAATTGTCTAAACTAATATTCTATCCAGGAATAATTCTTCATGTATTACATACAGCTTATCTGTTCCCTATTAAAATGATGGATTAAAATGTAATCCCTACATTTATAGAAATAAGAAAAATAAAGTCTTTGTACCCTTATTTATTTACCTACTTGAAAGGTTTATATTCAGCTTTCAAAAAGAACTCTAATTGAATGCAAGAATTCAGGATTACATTATGTCACGAGATCACTTTGAAAATCTTTATTAAAGAAGTTTAAAGAAAGGAAAGTATTTTATAAAGATCCTGTTTTTATAAAGATCCTGTTCTGATCTCCTGCACATCCAGACCTGCCCTGTAGATTCAAGCTTCTATTTTTAGTAGAATTCGCAGGTAAGATCCTAAGCTGCATGAATGAAGAGCAATGAATGGACACATTGGGTTTTCTGAGAGTTTATTGTAGGTTCATCCTATGGTCCAAATGTATTATTCATGGATGCAAATGGGGGGAGGGATGTCAAACAGAACTTGAACTAAAGCAATCAATACAGGAGGCAGTCATGGGAAAACTGACGTGCCAGGGGCAGGATCCTAGGAAGAGCTGAGTTCTTTCTCTGCTGGAGCATCCTTTCCAGATTGGAACTGGCCAGCCCCTCCCTGGCACTTGGTCCATCTTGGGGGCAAGGGAGGCCCCAGGCTCCCAGGAGCCAAGTTTCAGCATTGGAATGTAAGAGGCAAGAGATGTGGGATAAGGTGGGGTCTCCTGGTTGGGGTCTGTGGACTCCCTAGTAGGTAACTTCATCTCTGGTGCCTTCCATCCTGCCACGCAATCCCCTCAGCACTTTCTTGCCCCTTTCTTTTTTCTTTCTTTCTTTCTTTGTTTCTTTCGTTCATTCGCTCGTTCTTTCCTTCCTTCCTTCTTTCTCAATTTCTTTCTTTCTGATACTGGAGTTGAACCCAGGGCCTTTGCACTGGGTTATGTCCCTAGTCATTTTTAAATTTTAAGAAAAGGTCTTGCTAAGTTACCCAGGCTGGGCTCAAATTTGCAGTCCTCCTGCCAAAGCCTCCCAGAGTGCTGAGATTACAGGCATGTGCCACCATGCCCAGCTCCCAGCTTTGATCCAATGATCCAAAATCCCCACCTGCTTCCCTTGCCCAAAGAATGCCCACTCCAGTAGGTCTCCTCCTCTGGATCTGGATATAGGAAAGCAATGAGTAGGAACAAGAAGAACTGCACTCGAAGCCAGAGCCATGGCCCCTTACAGTGTGGCAGGTTCTTGAAGAGAAAAGTACACCCACGCACACACACTCAATGCCACCCTAGCCATGGGACCGAGAGAAACAAAAGTATGTGTGCACAAAAAGACTCACATGTGAATGTTTACAACAACATTGTTTGTTATCAGCCAAAGCTGTAGCCAACCTAAGAGGCCACCAACAGGTGATCAGATAATCAAAGTGTGGTTTGTCCGTACTTCACACCATGGAAGACAACTAGCAATACAAGGAGTAGCAGTTGGTGTAGGCAGCCATCTGGGGTAATCTCAAAATAATGATGCTTAGTGCAAGTAAACTTCACCCATGTACCTGCTGTACGATTCCAGTTATAGGAAAGTCTGGAAAATGCAAACAGACTCTGTAGTGACAGAACACAGATCTGCAGTTGCCTGGGAATGGGGTTCTGTGGGAAGCTAGAACCACCAAGTGAGGGGAGGAGCTGGGGGGGGGATAGGTGTATTCATCTTGATCGTGGTGCTGGTTTCATGGGTGGACACTACTAGCTCTGGCTTGAGTGTGTCCCCTAAGAGTCCATGTGCTGGGAGCTTAGTCCCCACAGCAGCAGGGCTGAGGTGGTGGGACCTTTAGAAGTTGGAAGATGGTTGGATCAAGGGGCGTTGCCCTCAGAGGGCCTCAGTGCTGGTCTCAGGAGTGAGTTAGTTCTCTCAAGAGCAGGCTGTTACAAAGCAAGGGCACCTCAGGGCTTCCCCTTCTTCACATGGCCAATTCCCTTTCTGCTTCTTCGTCATGTTGGAACCCAGCTAAGAGGGTCTCCCCAGAGGCTGAATAGATGAGGCTGCCTGATCAGACCTTCTGCCTTCAGAACTGCGAGCTAAACAAGCGTCCTTCCTTTTTTAGTTTTTAGTATCAGAAAATTTGTTACAGCAACAGAAAATGGACTGAGACAACTCGTGGTTCCCAACTGGGAATGATTTTACCCCTCAGAGACTTTTCGTTAATGTCCAGAGATATTTTTATCGCCGTGCCCAGGAAGGGCCAAAGACGCTGCAAAGCCTCCTACAATTCACAAGACAGCCGCCCCATGACTGAGAATTATTCTTCCCCAAGTGTCAACGGTGCTGAGCTTGAAAAATCTCAGTGTAGAGCTACATTAAAGCTTACCACACCATACACTTTAATCACAGACAGTTTATTGCACATTGATTAGATATCCATAAAGTTGTAAGATGATGAAATCCTCGCCCTGCCACTTGCTGGTTGCATGACGTTAAATAACTTACTGCACCTCTCTGGGTCTGTTCCCACTCTGAAAATGTGGGGGGTAATAACATCTATTTCCCAGAACTGCTCAGCCTTAAATGAGATCCTGAGATGTGAGCCAAGTACTAAAGAGATGAAAAGAAGGTGATAATTCACAGGCTGTGAGCATTCGGCCAGTCTATTGGAACTGACTTCAACTGTCAAGGGTGGAACCCAATTACATCACACAGGGAAAAGAACTTTTAGCTGGGCTCAAGTGCTTAGAGGCATCCAAGGACCAAGGAAAAACCACCTCTGAATTTCAGATTCTGCTCCCAGGCCTCTGAGGCTGTTCAAGAAATGTAGGTCAGAGAATGGAAGTCACTTTAAGTGTGGGTAACAAGGATCTTGCTGTGACCTTGGGCCCTGATTTTCCACTTGATACCATCGGGAATTAAGACTGTGATATGATTAATTATAAATACAAAGATTTCACACATTATTATTTTGCCAAGGTTTTCATTCACTGGGATTCAGCCACAAAAACACTCAAGAAAATTGCCAAGGCTGGAGGCCCTAAGAGCAAGCAAGCCCCTCCATGCCTGGCCACCCTCGGTGCCGGGCGCTGCACCTGGCAAAGCCACTCTCAGAATTGCTAATGGTGCATATTTTTGCAATTTAGTTTGGGACCCAATAATCACAGCATTATCCCCGCTGGGCTCTGTCCCCCACTTCAATTCCATTGCACCTTGAGGAAGACAAATAGGAGGGCAGCACAGGGAAGCAGGGCAGGGAGTCCTCAATCAGCTCTTTGTTCCCTTAGCTGAGGGTGGACAGGAGAGCAAAGCCTTGGAGGCCAGAACACAACACCTTTGTCTGGAACGCGGTTCCAGGACCTTTGGAATCCAGGGGCTGGGGAGGAGCTTACCTTTGCCACAATACCAACCACATCTGCATTTGCAGACACCCTTGGGCTCAGGCCCTACTCCCAGGGGCCATGGGGTAGAGGCAGATACTCAAGGCTCTAGTCGCTCTGGTTCTATCTCTTTTCCCCAAATACCAGCAGCAGCACCTGAGAGCAGTCTAGAGCTGCCAGGGGGAGCGGGGAGTGGATTCCAGAGAATTCCAAATTGGCCCACACTGTGGTCCCCTGGGAACACAGAGCTGGTTCCTGTCCACGGGACAAGAGGGGTTCTCTCTTCTTTCCATGCCCTATACTTGCTATGGTGCTCCCACACTCTGTGGCCTGTGCTGGATGCTCCAGAGGAACTGAGCCCGTCCTGGCACACCCTACCTTTGGAGGTGGTGTTCTCTCTGCTGAGAATGTTGCTCCCACGTCCCGTGTGCAGCCATGGAGCGATTCTGGGACAGCACCCCCAACCCCAGGCAGTCTCTCCTGCTGGTCCTGAGGCTGGATGACATCCTTGCCCCCTTGGCTCCTGGCAGCCCCATATCTACCCATTCTGGGAGATGGTCTTCTCTGGCAGGAGTATCTCTCCAATCAGACTTTGAGAGGATAGGAAGAGCCACATCTCGGTCTGTGAGTGCTCAGTACTAGGCTCAGTGCCTGGCACAGTCCATATATGTTGAGTAACTGTGCTTACTTCCGATGGACAAAACTGGCCTTCTTAGGGGAACTTTTGATAAGTCAGGCAAGCAGAAAAGGGGGCAACTGATGAAGAGTCAGCCTCTCAGAACCTCACTGGCCTTCAGTATCAGGAGACTCAGTTTGGCAGACGGGTCCTGCGGATGGACAGACGCTGAAGGTGACCGGATGGTGACTCTGCCAGGCTCCTGGGTTCAGAACAGGCCAGGCCGGTTGGGTTGGTTGAGGGAGAAGAATAAGGAAGAGGGAGGTTGTTCTTCATAATCCAGCTTGTTTATCCAACAAACAATAAAACAGAGGCAGGATTGTTCGGAGATGCCGGATGGCGCCCATGAGAAAGACCCCACTGGACCCAGAGGTCTGCCCAGGAATGCTTGGAGCCTGGGAAACAGGAATTAGGCGCCAGGGTGAGGCCCGGGGATGGCTGGGCTGTGGTGTGCTGGAACAGCCGCCTGTGCCGAGAGCCTGTGGGGGACATTTCTCTCTAACTCTGAGGCTGGTGATCTCACCATGTGTGATGGTGAACTTTATGTCACCTGCCCAGACCTTCAGAGCAGCATTGTTCTAGGTATGTCTGGAAGGAGGCCTCTGCATGAGTCCAGAGTAGACCCCTGGTGGCCTGAGCCCACCCACCAAGGCTAGATGGAAAAGCTAAGAACCTGTTCTCTCTGCCAGCTATCCTCGGGGTGGGATCTTCATCTCTTCAAGCCCTTGAGCTTGGCCTTAGCAGGAAGAGCATCTCTCTTTGCCAATACTTTTGACAAAATTCCTGGCCCCCATGTGAGGCCCGCTGGTGCACTTGACCAAGACCAGCTTGGTTGTGTGGTCATCTAGAGCCAATCACTGCCAGGATGCTCATAGCTCAAGCTGGGGTACTCGCTTGCTTCTATTGCAGGGAGGGTCTGGCCCGTGGGGCCCAAAGGTAGAGGGTCAGTTTTATTCTCTGCAAAGAACTGGAGTGCTTGTTCTGCAAAAGGAGATAGGTCCCAGCACCCAATCCACAGTTATGAGTACAGAGCCCTAAGTGGGAACTCCAGGGCTCAGGAAGAAGCGGAAGACGTAGGCTCTGCCTCTTTGTCTTCAGGAATCCCCAACGTGGCTAGACAAACAACTCATGGAAACTGAGACACAGTGGCAAACTTGCCATCCTGTTAGAGGAGACCCAGCGGCTGCTCGGGGAAGGAGGAGCTCAGCCGGGGTTGTGTCCACTCCCAGTCCTGGGGTCCATCAGATGCGTGGCTGACTCTTCATTTCCCTTCATCCTGGAGCCCAGGGTGCAGGGATCGGTGATGGTCCACCTGCTACCTCACGGTCACACCCTCTCTGCTCAGTTCCACTGACACACGTGTGTGATGCACACATCTCCCTGCAAACCCTGGGGCCCGATTAGGTGAGCGCCAGTTTCTTAGGATGCACATGCTGCTTTGCCCTATGTCCCACTCAGGGTCCCAGTTTTCACTCGAGGTTGTTTTCTGTTGTTGCATTTTAAAATTTTTAGAAAAAGTATGTAGCATACGATTTACCATCTTAACTATTTTTTTTTTTTTGGTGGTGCTGGGGATCGAACTCAGGCCCTTGTGCTTACAAGACAAGCACTCTAATCACTAAGCTAAATCCCCAGCCCCCATCTTAACTATTTTTAAGTGCAGTTCACATGGTAAGTACATTCACATTCACCATCTCTGCTGTCTGTCTCCCAAACTAAAACTGTCCCCATTAAATACCAACTCCCTATCCTCCTCCCCATTCTCTGGCGCCCCCTTACCCATGTTCCCCCCAAATAAGACCTAACTAGAAAAATGCCAGTCCCAGTCAGCCTATCCTTGCTTTACCTGCCATTACAGAGTAGCCACCAAGCAAGAGAATAGTGAGGTATAATCTTCTGCATGACACTGGCCATCACCATGGTAACGACCAGGTATTAATTACAACTGAAGTTTATTTTCTGGTTAGGTCTTATTTCAGGAAAATGGGCTTTAAGCCTCTACAAATCTGACGACTGTGGGGACCTCATAGATGTGGAATCATGCAGTATCTGTCCTTCTGTGCTCGGTTTATTCCACTGAGCATGATGTCTTCAAGGTTCGCCCATGTTGTAGCGTGTGTCAGAACTTCCTTCCTTTCTAAGCTGAATTATTGCATCGTAGAAGCCACCACATCTTGTTTATTTGTTCATCAGTCAATGGGGCTTGGGCTGTTTCTACCTCTGGCTATTGTAACTTTGCTGTGAATATGGACATGCGTATATCTCTCGGAGACACTACTTTCGATTCTTTTCAGTATATGCTCAGAAGTAGAATTGCTGGATCATGTGGTAATTCTCTTTGTAAATCTTTGAGGACCCTCCATACTGCTTTCCACAGCAGCTGCACCATTCTACATTCCCACCACCGTGCACCAGGGCTCCAGTTTCTCCCCATCCTGGCCAGCACTTGCATTTCTCACTCCTTAGACAGTAGCCAACATGAGAAGGATGAGGGGAGCTACCTGTGTGCCTGTCTCCATGTGGTCCTGTGCACACCCAACCTGTGCAGAGACTCTGGCACAGTGCACTGCTGCTGCGTGGTGATTTGCTCACCTGCTCACTGGCTGCTGGGTGCCCGCCTGCCCCATCTCTCACCTCCACAATCGGTAGTGGACAGGAGCATGTGGCTTCCTGGGAATCCATCACTAGAGTCTCTCTCAGGCATGCATTCGCCAGTCTGACTGCACACCCCCGCTCAAGTCCTTCCCAGGCCAGCACAGTTTTTCCCCTCCCATGGCAGCCCCAAGAGGCTCCTGCTTCGCATTACCTTGCCAGGACTCAGCACTAGCTGATGTGTTGAAAATCTGACAGTGGAAGGGGAGTCCTTCCTCTGTTTTGCTTTTATTTTTTTTTGTTTTTGCATTTCTGTCATTACTAGTGGATCTGAGAAGCTCTTTACCCACGTGCACCTCTTTTGCATTTTCCTTTCTGGGAATGGCCTGTTGGGGCTGGCTGTCCCCCTTTATCGTTTTGCCTTGAAGAACGATCCCTGCCATCCGTCACTTAAACAGGAGGAAAGTCAATTGTTTTTAACTAAGGCTAATGCCAGCAGGGAACATCCTATCAGTCTTTCCATATGCAGACGCCCTCGGCCTACATGAGTCCACTTGGGATTTTTCAGTTTTATGAGGGTGTGAAAGGGGTTCTCATCCAGTAGAAATCGTATTTCAAATTTTGCACCTTTCCTGGGATCTCAGTGTGTAGCTGTGATGATACGTGATCATATTTCTTCTGCCTTCATGAGGGGGAACAACTGATGCTCCAGAACCGTGGTGGCGCACCCATGGCGTGCATGCTGCAGCGGGCTGTTTGTTCCCTTGAAAGCGCTAAAAGGCTTGTGCTATGTGGCTATGCTGGGATGTATTCAACTCATTTTTGACAAGATATTTGCGGCTTCCCTTGGGTTTACGGGGATGCAACCCCATTATAAATGAGGAGCATCCGCACCCCTTCCTCTCACTACTGACAGTGCAGTGAGGTTGGCCCACGGCCTTCAGCATGCAGCTATGGAAGGGAGTTTGCAGGGTGGCCCAAATGTCACCAGCCTGGGCAGCTCAGTTCCTGGCATGTCTTACATTGCTCTGGCTCTGGGAGCCAGACTCGAGGTACCCTCTAAACACCCAGCCGGTGGGAGTCCAGCTGTACCTTCAACATTGATGAGCAGGGGTGAGTCAGGAAGAGAGACTCAGCTGCTATTCAGGCATCGGGGACAGGCACAAGGGCTGCTACCCACCCGCGGATGACATCCTTCTGGATTCGGGTTTGTAGTTTTACCCGTAAAGCAGGACCTGCAGAGAAACAAACACTCTTCTAACTCCTTCATATTGCTAAGATATGGAACCATTTCCATGCACACTGATGCTGAGCTCCATGGCAGGACGGAGCCACCTGATACCGTCACTGGGTGTGACTGCTGGAGTGTGGACACACGTAGATGGATAAGTGTGGCTTGCAAAGGGATATTTAGCATGACTGCAGTGTACTACTGAGTGTGCGATCTTGGGAAAGAAAACATGATATAAAGCCACACGGGAGAGGCTGTAGATTAGGGAAACTGTCAAGGAATTCAGTCATTTACCCCCGCGGGCACGCGTGGCCTGGGCACCTGCCCGGGCAGGTGATGTGCTCTTTGCAGGGTTCAGAGATGGAGGAGATGCTTGCCCCTACTCAGAAGTCCAGTCTAGTGAGCCAGACAAATGTGGACACAGATCCTTTACAGGGAAGAAACATTGGCTTTTTTCTGTGGCACAAGGGCTGCCAGATTTAGCAAATAAAAAGCAAGACGTTGCATGTCATTTGTCATCAGGGAATTGCAAACAAAAAGAAACAATGGGACACCACTACACACCTACTGGAATAGTCAAAACACAAAAGCTTGATGACAGTAAATGCTGGCGAGAACATGGAGCAACAGAAACTCTCATCGTTGCTGGTGGGATGCAGAATGGTACACCCACTTTGAGATACAGTTTGGCGCTCTCCTGGGAAACTAAAATGCTCTTACCCTATTAACCAGCAATCATCTACCTTGGTATTTACCTCAATGAGTTGAAAACCTACATCCACACAGAAACCTACACACGGGTGTTTGTAGCAACTTTCTTAATAATTGCCCATACTTGAAACTGTCAATTAAAAATACGCTGACATTTATTGGGGAATAACAGACCACTGCAAGAGAAACATGCATGCCATGGTAAACTGTGAGTGTACTGAAACACGCGGAGGCAAGGGGAATTTCGAAAGACAAAATTGAGAAGACTACAGCAGATATTTGAAACAGTAATTAATAACCATAGAGACATCAGCCCGAGGTTAAACAGGCAGTTGCCAGCCAACATCTTTGTGGAAATGCTTTTTGTATAAAGTTGTATCGGCCTTTTTGTAGAGTCTTTCATGATAGGTATTGTCAGACAATCACATATAACCTCCCAGATTTTTCTTTTTTTTTTTTTTTTTTTTTTTTTTTTTTTTTTTTTTTTTTTTTTTTTTTTTGGTTAGGGTTGACACAAGTGACTCCATCTTCATTCTGATGACTTTTATGCTTCTTTCACAGAAACAACCAAGATATTCTTCGGTGGGTAAACTGATAAACTCTGTTCATTCAGATGAGAAATGCTATTTAGGGATGAAAAGAAAGGGCTATCAAGCCACAAAGAGATATAGAGGAAATTTAAATGCACATTACAAAGTGAAAGAAGCCAATATGAAAAAGCTATGTACTATATAATTCTAACTTTATGACATTCTGGGAAAGGCAAAACTGTGAAGACGTCTGTAGTAGTTACTTTTCTAGAGTCAGTGGTTTGCAAGAGAGCAGATTTAATATAGGACAAGTCCAAGTTACAACATTCACACACAAGCCAAGTGCAAGAAGAGTGCAGAACATCTATGTATGCGCTGGAAACCTCAAAGAGCCAATGGAGGGCTGGGAGCCCACGGCACGGTCTCATGTAAGTCCGTGCCTCTTCAGTCTGAAGAAATCTGTACGGAGCCAGGGTACGACGCTCACAGCAGAGCTGAAGACCAGAGCTCCCCTGAAGCAAACAGCAGCCAGCCCCAAGGACAGCAAGGTCCTGAGCTCCTTCTGTGATGAACACAGTTGAATCCCCTTCAGGAGAACCAGCCACAGCAGAGCTTCTCCTGGGAAACATCCGGCCCCCGTCTTCGGCTCCCATTCTCCCTTATGTTGCGTCGGCAACAATCCTCAAATGGATCCTCTACGCCCAGAACCACATCAGTTCAGTCCAACTGGTCGTTCCTGCTCAAGTTGACCCCAGTGAGTCCACCACAACAGTAAAAAAGATCAGTGGTTTCCAGGGGCTGGGGGAAGAGAGAGACAGAGTACAGAATTTCTCTAGGGTCGTGAAACATCTTTGTATGACCCTGTAATGGTGGATATACATCATTTGACAATTGTCAAAGCCCACGAAATATACACTACCAAGAGTGACCCTAAGCCAACCGTGGACTTTGGATGATCAGTATAGGTTTATCATGTACCACTCTGGGGGGGATGTTGAAAATGGGGGAAGCTATCCAGGTGTGGGGCCAGGGACTATATGGGAACTCTCTTTCCTTTTCACTGAATTTTGCTGTGAACCAAAAACTTCTCTTTAGAAAAAGGATAAACTGTAAATAAAACGCTTTCAATGCAGGATGCACAGATACAAACTTCAGATAAGTTACACCTACATTTCTAGTGTCTCTTATGCCATATTTTGGATATACCAAATAATTATTTAAGGGCAAGCTTACTTTGGAGAGAGATGTAGGAAGAAGCAGCCAGAGGCATGGGTATTGTATTGTTTTGAATCGGACTAGAGGCCACGGGGGTCAGGCCCATGGCTTCCCTCTTATGGGAGGAATGTGACCACCCACACTACCATCTACTGCCCTCTCAGATGGAAGCTTCAGGTTTCTGCCTATAAAAGATAAAGTTCGGAACCCTCAACTGGTCTCAGAAACAGGCAAGTCTGTCACGTTTCCCCTCCCAAAGCCTGCATCACATCTTCACTTAGATGGGAAGGGCACTGGAGACATGGACGGCATCCTCTGTTCTATTGCAGGCAGTGCCCGCATACCTGGGGCATCACCTGCAGCCCTGTGGGTGAGGGTTGGTGGAACAAGTGCCCCAACGCGTAGCATTTATCCATTCATCTGCGCTTCTGTTCTCAGGAGGCCTTATATCTATAATTTACGATAGAAATTTTTAGAATGCCATGCTAAAATTACTTTCAGATCTAGCTTTAAACAATGAAAAGTCTAAACCCATGGTGGACCCCATTCAGAACAGCTTCTTGTGAGTCATCTAGTGAAACCGGATTTCAAGAAGAATCTTCTGCAACTTCATTCGTGAAACGAATATTTATTGAGCACCTACTATGTATCAGGCATAGTCTGAAGATGCAGCAGCCGCAGGTTATGCCTCACCAGACGAGGAAATACACTGTAATGTGAGTGCAGGGAAGGTGGGTGTTTAGTTCACCTGGAAAAGGCAGGAAAGGTGGAGACCTGGGAGGTGGAAAGTGGATGTGCCTAGACGAGAGTGCAGTCAGGCCCCTTGTCTGTGGGTTCTCCATCCTTGGCTTCAGCCAAGAACAGATTAAAATGTAGTTCGACTTGTGAGGGTTGCACCTGTTCTGAGCATGTACGAACACTTTCCTCTGTCATTATTTCCTAATCAATATAGGATGACAATTATTTACATAGCATTTTCATTGAATTAGGCATTGTAAGTCATCTAAAGATGATTTCAAGTAAGGGAGGATGTGTGTAGCCTGTATGTACATACTATGCCATTTTATAGAAGGGCCTTGGGCACCCAGGGATTTTGGTATCTGGAAGCATTCCCTGTGACACAGAGGATGGGGTATCCCTGTGTTGATGTGTGGTACTGAAAGCTCTGTTGCACAGCAGACCCACAGGGCCTGCGGGAGAGAGGAGAGGAGGGGAGGGCTGGTCCTGCGGCTCCCAGCATCAGGGAGACTGAGCGATGGGCTCTGTCACCACAGCCATGCTCCTCTGGCCCCAGCAGTGGCCCTGGAGGTGTGACACAGGGAGGATGTGGCTGGAACAGAGCCGGAGAGGCTGCGGGCATGAATGAGGTCCAAGGGTTGCCCTCCAGGGGTCCAGCCTCACATCCCAGTGTGGCCACCCACCAGCAAGTCCCTCTTGCTCTCCAAACTTGTTTGCCCCATTCACTAGGGGGATGGTACAGTCTGCCTCAGAGGGCTACGTGATGCATCAAAGCGTGTGTCTCTCTCTGGAGGACGTGTCCACACAGAGCCTTCCCGAGTGACTTTCAGATGTAAATCAAGGAAACGTGAGATCATTCTGGAATAAGATGGCCTGGAACCCAGTGATGAGATTTCTTATGAGAAGAGAGGAGTAGAAGAGGTGATGCAAAAATGGAGATGGAGATAGGGGGATGTGTCTATGAGCTAAGGGACATCAGGATCTGGGGCAGCCCCCAGAAGCTGGACGAGACAAAGAGGGACCTTTCCCCAGAGCCTTAGGAGGAGCCAGTCCTGTTCACACCTTGATCTGTTCACACTAAATAAACGTCTGCTTTGAGTCCCCCAGTCTGTGGTCATTTGCCCTGGCAGTCCCGGGCTGCAATGAGGAGAATAGAACCATGTCTGCACAGGGGGGCTGTCATGTGGTTCTGACTGTTACAAACAGCCCATTGCTGCAGAGTCGGCCCGAGGGATAAAGCTGTGTGCAAAGAACTGAGAGCCCAGGGGGAGACAGGCCACGCAACGCAGATAAAAACACAACAAATGGGCTTTTTCCTCATTTTGCCTGCTTTACCACTCAGACCTGATGATTGATGTGGATTTTTCCCCCATCTAACAAGAACGTGTTACATAAACTCAGGTTTCCAGGGACTAGAGAGGGGCAGAAAACACCCTCTCACGCTCTCCACGTCAGCCAGGCAAGTGGCCTCAGCCTTTGGAACTGCATCATGAAGCTTGGGAGACACCGGAGGTCAGGAGCCCTGGGGGGAGGCAGACGTGACTTGGGAGAGCCAGGCACAGCTGCAGCCAGGAAAAGGAAAGACACAAGTCCCCGTGGTGCAAATTCAGTGACAGTGTTAGAGAAGGTGGAGGCAGGAGGCAGGAGCCAAGACTGGGTGTGTCTGCATCGCTGGTACTTCCTGGAGATTGCCTTCGTGCAGGATTTAGGAATAGAGAGAGCATTTGCTAGACCTGTTCCACCCTTCCTTTCAGTGTCTGGTGGTGTCCCAGCTCTCTCCTCTTCACAAAGGCACCCAGAGTAGGGGAAAGTGGGAGTCTGAAGTCAAAGCAGAGTGGCTTTAGGGAACTTGGAAGTGTCTGAGGCCCTCTGTGTCCTAGGAACCCAATTCAGGCTGCTCTCCCTCCATCCATCGACTTTCCTGGTTGCTTCTGCTGCTTAAGGATAAAGCTGCATCCATGTAGTGGGTCCAGCCAGGAAGCTTCCGGTGTTACCCAGGTGTGGCAGGCAACGTTGGTCCGACCTGGGTGTTAGGAGTCAAGATGTCAGGGCGACCTTCCCATTGCAAATAGCCCTTCTTACTTCCATGTGTGGAGCCCCCTCCTCTGAGGACTTCGTTAGAATGAAGGATTTTTCCACACTTCTCCCGGAACATGCAGTTTGTGACTCTCTTTTGATACTTAGCAGGCTGCTAGAGTCCAGTCAACAGAAACCACACAGGTATTTGAGCCAAGAGAACTTCCTATAGAAGAGCGGGGAGAGAGTGTCGCCATGGCTTAAAGTCGTCTTATACCTCCTTGTTTATAAGGCTCTGTGAGAATGCTAAGGTGAGGTATGGAAAGCAGCCACTCCAACCAAGGGACCAGTTTGGATAGAGGACAACATGGATGCTGGAGAAAGGAGCCCTGCAGAGCTCAAGGCGAGAACCCCCTACACTGGTGTGAATGTCTCTGAGGGGTCGTAGAGAGGGTTGGGGAACTTCAGATGGAACTAACCATTTCTGCCATGAGAGGGATCTGCGTCTCCAGAGCACAGAGGCATCGAGGCCATTAATCCATTGATGAGTTCGTAACTGAATGGGCTATTAGGAGGCAGAGCCCAGAGGGAGGAAGTAAGTCATAAAAGGTTATGTCTCTTCTCTTCCTCTCCCACCCGCCTTTCTCCTTCCTGTCTGCCATGAGGTAAGCAGCTTTGCTGCACCACATTGTTCTGCTTCAGCTCACAGCAATGGAAGCAACCGATCATGGACTACAGCCTCTAAGATGTGAGCCACAGGAAACATTTCCTCCTCTAAGTTGTGTCTGTCAGGTATTCTGTCCCAGCAGCAGAAAGGTGACTAATACAGGGGCCCATTGTTCTGCCTACCACACAGTCTCATTGGGTGATTCTGCTGCCTAAAGACTAAATCATACTACTAATCTCCAACAAAATTTGTTTAGAGAATAAGAAGGCGAAGAAAGATAGCTATATATTAGCTATATTAGCTATATATAAAAACGAACTTGCACATATGGATTCATAGCACAGTATCAAGCAAGGCCAGGACATAACCCGTCCGCTCAGTCCTGGCTTCTGCAGCTGCTGTGGCTGCTTGTGAGCATCTGACACTGCCCACTGCTTGCCTCCCTCGGCCTCGGCTGGCTGCAGGGTTTCACCCAGAGTGATGACCCAATGCCCAGTCGTGGAGAGTCTGCATCCTAAGTGGCCTGCCTTGGGGATAGCTCTCCATGCACTTATAATTGTAGGACAACCAGGGAAACCCCAGAGATTCCTCTGGATTCTAGAAATAGTTCCCTGCCCCCCACTGAATAAGCAGCAACTAGATTTCCCCTTGCTAACTAGGATCAATCACTCCAGCCAGGAAAGCGCCCCCTTCTTTGCCCACAGGTTCAGTGGGCTATGCAGCTCAAAGTGGCCATCTCGCCTTCTAATTCACTAGAATCATTATTGTGTCCCATGTGGAAACATTCCATCCAAATCAGCAACACTCAAGGAAGCAAGAACAGAAAGAAAAGTTCTGCAAGCTGGTCACCAAATGTCACGTGCAGCATCCTAAGTTGCCTTATTAGGGCTTCCCAATATGGTGCAGCCTTGGTGCACCTGCAAGGTTTTAAGGACAGGGCCCTTGCCCAAGTCCTTTTGGAGTCCCTAAGGCCTCACCCAGCAAGATGCTCAGCAAATACAAGTCAAGGTCCTCTTCAGTGCACTTGTGCACAGCCTCTTGTTTCCAAAGCGCTGGAAGCCCCAGAGAAACAGTCCCAGGCAAGCCACCTGGCTCAAATCCAGACATCATAAGATCCATGTGCCCAGGAGCCAGCGTAGGGAAGATTAAAACAGGTGTTTGAATTGGATTAGATTTGCTTGATAATACAATCAGAATGTTAATACCTCTTTTGTTGAGCAATGATCGAGAATTCATACTCTAGTTTGAAATAAGTTAATAAATTCTCTATACAAAAGTAGAAAGAGAGAGAGGGATAATGTGAAAGTGCAAAGCATTCTGTAGTCGGTTAAATGGTGACCCCGAAGTTTGTATCCAAGTCATAAGCCCAATACCTGTGATTATGACTGTATTTGGGGATAGATCTTTGCAGATGTAATTAGGGATCTTGAAGTGATATCACGGCAGATTTAAGGTTGGCCCTAAAGCCGGTGTTCTTATGAGAAAAGGGGGAGACACAAAGACTTGGAGGAAGAGGCCATATGAAGTCAGAGGCCAGGATCAGGGTGACGGGTCTGCAAACCAAGGATGGTCAAGGACCAACAAGGACCTCCAGCTACACCACAAGCTGGAGGAGGCCGGGAAGAATTTGCCTTCAGACACTCAGAAGGAGCACAGTGCATTTGCCACGTTCTCCTTGTTAGAAGTGAGTCACTAAGCTTGGCCATTATTCAAAGGGGTGGAAATTATGCCCCCACCTTTTGCTGGGAGATGCTGGAAATTCACAGGTGTGTTCTGATACCACCTTTCCTGCTGGATTCCGTGGGAGGAAATGAATCTTACATGTTACAAGCAACACTCTGAAAACAGCCTGGTGGATGTGAAGCGCTCTCAAGGCAGTACAATGCAGCTTGTGATCTGGCCCAAGTCTCAGTCTCTTCATTGGTAGGTGAGGTTTGGAGTCCCCTCTGTAGGCTGGGTGACCTGATCCCTGAGCCTCAGCTCCTGTCCGTGGGGCAGAATGAGCTAGTAAGCTGCAGATCAGGATTCAAGCCCAGTGCTCTCGGCTCCAGAATCTATATTTGCACCTACCCCACACTGTGTATGAACCTTCTGTGACAGCCCCATGTTCCCAGAGATTTAAGTATTTGAGATAGTTTAATTCATTCTTAAGATTTTGTTTAAGTAAACCCAGCTCATATGAGTTTATTGCTCTGGCTGTAGAAAAGCCTGAAGCCATCTGCTACCCCATCTCCAGCAGCTGCCTCATGCATGTCTCTGGGCTGGGTCTGAGACAGCAGTCAGTCCTGGCCTTTCTTTGCAGGGTCTGGGGTTCACAGGAGCCCCATAATGCAGCCATCAGGTGAGATGTGAGGTGCCTGCCACAGCCCTCAGGAGCTGCTCACTGAAGACCCCTCACAGTGACTGGAGGATGCAGGCACAAGGATAGGATAGTATGGCGAGCAGACCCTTCCTTGCCCCCTGCATCTGCATGGCAATCCTGGCCAGGGTTCAAGGGGGCCTCCTGCCCCCACCTCTCCCTCTGGTTAATGAGCAGTTTTCTGGAAGTCAGCCCCCTCCTGCTTTGTGCTGGCCCATTAGCTGGCAAATGAGTAATTTTTGATCATTATTGACTAATTTCTGAAGGAGTATTATTCTAGTGCTTAATTATTCCATGCTTATCCAACGGATTGGCCTGTTATTCAATAGCAGCTCTGGGGTAACAGTCTACTGCAGAGTCAGGCTTAATGGGCCTCAAAGCATCTGCAGGAGAAGTTATAATCTAACCTTTGTGCATATTCCACCCTACTCCCCATCACCACTCAATTGGGCAAATTGATGCCACCGAGGAGCACTGACATGCTTATTTGAAGAAGAATAAGGCTGGCTGGTAGAATCATCTGGAAGGAAGGCAGGGAGGAACAATGCCCTATAATTGGGGCTGCTGTGTACCACCCACCCTATTATACTCAGTCAAATACAGGCCCACCCAGAGTGAGGCTCCCCGATAGCGCTTCTTTCTAAAAACAGGCACCTTAACATTCAGTCTTGAACTCTGGCCGTGAACAGAGGGAGGCCTAAAAGAAAACAGCTAGAATGATGGTCAGGAGACCTGCGTTTGTGTCCATGGTGCAATCTGGGGTGTCCTCGCCTCTGTCATGGATTGAATTACTGATGTTTCCTGTTTCCCGGGCACCTCACCAAGCTGTGGACACTGCCATGCAGACAAGCTGTTTGCGGCCTCACTGACTTCAGAGTCTCTGGGAGATAGATGTTCGACAAAGGAATAGATGCACAATTACTTTAAATACTGGTAGAATCTCAAAGGCAACACCAAGACAAAAGAAAAGCACACAAAATGGATATATTGGATGGATGTCCATCCAGAATCCAGTCCCATTTTCCTTCTTCCTAAGAATAGCCAGGTTTTCTTGAAGACAACCCGCCCCTATTTCTATGGGATTGAGAGGGGCTCTGGTGGGCTCTGATGAGGATCGACACAGTGATTGGTCAGTACATGGCACATGACCCAGACTTAAACCAATCAGCACACAGGCACCTCATTACTGCTGCAACAATTGGTCTGGAAATGATCCAATCAGGGTGAATCTAACTGGTAGCTCAATGGATGGTAGGAGAGGGTGCACTTAGCACCTCAGGAAGGCAGCTATGTGACTGGCTACATCACTTTGCACAGTTCAAAATGAAAGTACAGAGCCTTTGTTCAAAAAAATGGGAATAAAATTCTTTTTCATTTTCTCTCAGTTTCTCTCTTGACTTGTGGTGATATTTTTACATTAGTAATTTAATACCATTCTAAACAAAGAAAAATTTAGATTTAAATTATTAGCATGTATGTTACTATTTACCTTTATATTTTGCAATGTTGTTTTAAAATGCGCAAATAAGAGCATCGAATGTGTGGGTGGGCGTGCAGAGATGGCTCACTTTGTATTTTTCAGTTCACACCTGCACTTGTATTTTGTTCTTGCAGGATGAAATTGATTCAAGTGTTCTAAACCTTTTACTTCCTTCCATGTCATCATTTTTAGCATGAACAGTGTCACAACAGTAAGAAAAGATTTGAGAGAGAGAGTTGTTAGGCACTGAATTGCTTCTCTTCAATTCCCATGTTGAAGTTCTAACCTCTAGTGCCTCAGAACACGTCTGTTCCATCATCCCAAATCCAACGATGCCCAGGTCACTTATGTAAAATGGTGTATTATTTGCCTAAAACCTACATGTATCATCTCATTTACTTAAAATAATCTCTGGGTGACCTGTAACACCTAACACAATATAAATAATGTGAAAATGGTTGTTAACCTGTATTGTTTAGGGAATAGGAACAAGAAAAAAATCCAGCTGCCACTTTTTCTGAATATTTTTAATTTGCAGTTAGCTGAATTCATAGAACCTCCAGACATGGAGGTCACCTCTATTTGGAGATCTGGTCTTTAAACAGGTAATTGAGTTAAAATAAGGTGATCAGTGTGGTCTCTAATCCCACATCTTTATAAAAAGAGATCAGGACAAAGATACACACAGAGCACCATATGAGGACACAGGGAGGGGATGCCATCTCTAAGCCAAGAAGAGAAGTTTAGGAAGAGCTGAGCCTGGGACAGCTGGATCTTGGACGTCCACATCCAGGATATAAGACAACATGTCTGTTGCTTAAACTGAGCTGATTAGAACAGATTCTTTAGTAGTTTTGTTCCATTGTATTCTTTCTGCACTAGAAGTGAGCTCTGGCTTATGTGGAAGCCATGGTGCTTGGGCTATGCTATGCCGACCCATGTGCAGACATAACTTGTCCCCTGGCCCTCTTCCAGACTTGCTTAGCTTGCATGAGTTATGGGCTTGTCCACCAGAGCTCCATGTCATAATGCACTACAAACACTACATGAGAAGAGTACAAAGAATGGTTTTCTTAGTTACTTCTCTTGTTGCTGAGACAAAATACCCGACACCTAAAGTTAAAGAAGGAGCGATTTCTTTCAGCTCACAGTTTGTAGACGTTTCAGTCCATAGTCGCTGGTTCCAAGGCAGGGCAGCAAGGCAGAGGGGCATCACAGAGGAGAAACAGTCCATGGTAGGGCAGGCAGGAGGCAGAGAGCAGCAAGCAGCAAGCAGCAACCCTGCTTTTCCCTTTCATCCCATCCAAACTACAAGCCTTTTGTGTGGTGCCACCCAAACCCAGGGCAGGGCATCTGTCTTCAATAAATCCATTCGGTCACTCCCAGAAATATGCTAATTCCAATAGTGGACTCATTTAGTACCGCACACCCTTAATCCCAGTATCAGGCTCCCTAGATCCACCCAGCTCTGAAAAGCCCCACCTATGCATAAGGCTTTGGGAGGACATCTAGATATAAGCCATAACAATGGTGAACACATACATCACTGGAATCTCCTCTGTCACATGCTTGCTCCACTATCCCACTGTACTCTGGTTACAAAGCACAAGTTCAAAAATAGATTATTAAAACTTTTAAAATGGTGCCAGCAGAGCATTATACCAAAATTGAAGTTGTCTAAGCACAGGCCCTGAGTGACTTCAAAGTGTTGTCTGCCTGTGAAGGTGGCCTGGAGTCATGGGTATAAGAGGAAACACAGAAACTTGGCCATCACCCGTACACAGAGCAAGGTCCCTGGTTCAAGGGCAGAGCTAGTGGAATCCCAGGGAAATATCCTTGGAGCACAGAGTGACCACTGTCCGTGCCATGCCTGGGTATCTGGCCATAAAAGCCTCACTGCACAGACTACTTTGGCTTTAGTTTCCCCATCTGTGGAGTGGGAATGCCAGGTGCCTGCCTAGCCTGTTTGTGTCAAAGTGCTTTTCAAAAGCCAAAACAAATGCCTAAAAAACCCCTCCACACCAAAAATGCCAGAAATTGCTATCCATACATATAGTAAGATACGGATATGTCTTTATCAGATTATCACTTATGACTGTCCAAATTCTCAGGAAGAGTGCTTCAGAAAAAAAACTTCTGTTCATACTGCAAACAGTCCTTTTCAACACCACAGGAAAGAATGTTTATGAATTCCAGGGCTGGCTGATTCTGATCATTGATTGAGTTCTTCTCAGTGTACCTGGAGACCCCTAAATTCCTCCAGCCGTTGCCTGCCCATGCCCAGCCAGGTGCTGGAGAACACGCTGATTCAGGACATGGGATCCCAGATCAAACATTTTTGTTAATGTTTCCAAATTTATGGTGCCCTGGGCAGTTTCCTTTGAAGGACCTGAAACCAAAAGGCAATGAGTCGTATTCACTTCCTGAGGCTCTAAGACACAATGCAAGCAGCTAAAAACAACAAATGTATTCTCTTACAGTCCTGGAGGCTACTAGACCAAAGTCAAGGGTTAGTTCCTTCCAGGGGCTCAGAGGGAGAAACCCCCTTCCCCATGCTCACTGCCAGCCCTTGAAGTTCCTCAGCAGGTAGATTGACTTGCTTGGGTCTGTACCTCTAGTAAAGGTAGCACAACTGAGGCTGGGAGACCACTCCCCGTCCATCCACCTGAAGCTGGGCAACATCTCAGGGCCAATCCTCCTTCCACTGTTCTAAGGAAGCAGAAATAAAAATAGCAAAGACCCAGGAAATCTCTAAAGCTCCAGGTCAGAGCGTGAACACGTTAGATTTCATGACCTGACCTTCAGTAACATTTTCCCCACCCCAGGCCTCATTAAAGGTTTATACATAGATAGACTGCATCTCATGTGTGTGACCTAATCAGAGTGAATTCTGGGTATAATACCCCTGAGATGACTCAGCACCCTGTCAATCATTCCTGTCAATCTTGTCTGGAGACCCAGTGAGAAGCACCTGGGGTGGTGTGGACATCTTTTACAATCCCAAAGCCTGATTTATCTTACTTCCCTGTCACCCCATCACTTTTCCGTTTGTGCCACCTTTTGTTTCTGTTGGCATAGACCTCCTCTGAGCATACCTTCCTATTGTCTTTGATATATGGAACTGCTTTTTCTTTTACCGTTGGATGCACACTTGGAATTCTTTGGTTGTCATATGCAAGAACTTGGAATCTATCTCTTGGATTCATCACACAGTATCACCTCCATTTTATTTTCAGTTTATTTTTTAAAAGATGGTGTTACGGTTTATATCTAGATGTTGCCCCAAAGCCTCATGCACTCAGAGATGGGGCTTTTGGAAGTTGAGTGGATGATGGGGCTTTATAGCTGACTTGCTGTTAGGAGGTGGGGCCTGGTCAGAAGAGGCAGGTCAAGGGGGAGGGACTTGGTAGGGTTCCTCTCCCTCCACAGCTCCTGCCTTCACTCTCTGCTTCCTGACCACCATGACACGAGCACTTCTCCTCCGCCAGACCCCTCTGTCATTCTGTTTCTTACTTGAATCCAGCTGACCATGGACTGAAACATGAGCCAAAATAAACCTCTTCTCCTTCAAATTGCAGATGTCTGATTATTTTGTCACAGCAACAAGATAAACAACTAAGATAGATAGCATCTCACTATGTTACCAGGGCTAGTTTTGAACTCCTGGGCTGGAGGAATCCTTCTGCTTCAGCCTCCTGAGTAGCTGACACTACAGGAAATAGCACAGAGCCTGGCCTGGCCCCCTATTTTCAGACCACCTTCCCATCTGGATCCCTGCATATTTTCTTGTCCCTGTGTAACAGGGATAGCAAAATAGAACTTTAAAGATTAGATTTCTTTTTCCCTTTAGTGACAAGTGGCTTCTCCAAACTTCCTCAGGGTTAGGGCATAAACCACCATCTTCACGTCTCAGCCCAGATGAATGGACAGAATATGCAGATGCTGGTACCATTTTCATTGCCACAGAGAAGGAAGGGAGATGTTGGGTCCAGGAAGGGATGAAACAACCCTGAACATGTCTATTGTTTCCTTGTGTCCTTCCCACAAAGTTTCTATAAAAGACCCTAACGCACCCATACACTGAGAGATGATGATTGGGTGATGAGTCCCCAGCATCTCCTTGGTGTTAGCTTTGAATAAATCCTTTTTCCTTTTTACCAAAATGAGTGGGCCTCTTTTGATTTGGTCAGCAGCCAGCAAGTGTATGGTAACGCTTGGGTTAAGGACTCTCCGAGGTGACCCCGGAAGATCTTATCTTGGAATCCTTACCTTATTACATATTCTCCCCAAATAAGGTCACCTTTGTGGGTTCTGGGGATCAGGACCCGGGCACAGCCTTTGGGAAGGTGTCACCAGTCAAACCCATAACAACAGTGAATCCCTAACTGTTGATCCCAGAATCCCTGTGAGGACTTGGCCACCACACTCCAGATCCCCCTTGCTGTTCCAGTGCTGATCTTGGTGAACTGTGCTGAGTGTTTGTGAGGCAGATGGGACCCTCTCTGGGCAGCATCAGAAACAGCTGTTTGAGTCTTTCTGGTAGATGTTGCCGGGTAACATGGCTGGCGCAGCACTTCCTGGGAGCCGCTGCCACTCTTTGAAAGACCTATTTTTGGTTGTTGTTTGCTTTCTTTTCGCCTGTTTCCCATCAGCCTTCCAGCTTCCAAAGATGGCTGCCCAGCAGAACTGGTAGCCACGTAGTTCCCAGCTTGATACCCCTGACATTTGGGAACAGAACAGACAATTCTTTGTGTGGTGTATGTTCAATGCACAATAGGATATTTGCCGGCATCCCTGACCGGTACTTCCTGGACACCAGTATCACTCTCAAATTGTGACAGTGAGAACGTCTCACCATATTGCCACATGTCCCTGGAGGGTCAAATTCACTCCCAGCTGAGAACTATGGGGTCGAAGAATGGTGGAGACAGCCCAGCATCCTGGAGTCTGAAGGAGAAATCGGCAGGGCTTGTTGTGGGGCCTGTGCATGCTCTGGAGCTTTCTGACCCTTGGGTGTTATCTTAAAAACCTTTCTCATTGTTGAGACAAAATACCTGACACCCAAAGTTAAAGGAGGAAAGCTTCATTTTGCCTCACAGTTTGTAGAGGTTTTAATCCAAGTCAGCTGGCTCCAAGGCAGGGTGGCCTGGCAGAAGGGCATCACAGAGGAAAAATGGTTTATGGCAGGCTGGAGACAGCAAAGCAGCAAGCAGGACGTGATGACCCTCTTTCTGTCCCTTATATTCCAACCAGGCTACCCGCCCTTAGGGCAGGTAGCACTCACATCCAGGCCAGGACACCCTTAATCCTACCCAGAATGATGCTAAACCAATCAGTGGACTAATTTAGCAGTCACACACCCTTGATCCCAGCATCACACACTCTAAATCTAGCCACCTCGGCAAAGCCCACCTATACATAAGGCTTTGTGGGGGACATACAGACACAAGCTCTTACAGGGACATATCTGGAGGATGTGATGGTGTTTTGTGATGGTAGTAGTACCACGCAACAAGGAAGGAGACACTTGATATGTGACATTTCAAGGGTCATTTCTGTTTATTCCCTGAAGTCCAGTGTGCATGTAACATATTCTCTGCCCCGTATCTAGCATGGTTCTTGGCATACACTGGGCACAGGGGGCAAAGCGGGCAGGCCCCCACCATCATGATTCTTGTGAGACAAGAACTCTGCCATTCCAGCCTCCTGAAGCCCTGGCCCTCACTCTAGCCTTTGAGATTCGCATCTTCTTTTCTCCTGCTGTGTTGGAGTTCCTTCCCGCCCCTCAGCCTGCCTGTGTCTGCCTCTAAACCGGCTGCCCTTTCCTTTTGGAAAAACTGCTTGTGGAATGCAGAGGGCTGGCTGGGGGCCATCGCCCATCCTGGGAACTGGCTTTTCCTCAAGCAACACCCAGACAGATGGGCAGGAGGCCTCCCCTAGCCATTCAAGAGGACTTTGGAATTGAGCCATGCATGTCTCGAATGTCCTCGTTCACACCACTCCACGAACTGTGGGGCACAAGGGACAGGGCCCGGTCATTCACTCTGTCTTGGGTCAAAAAAAGGAGATAAAATTGTATAGGATTTAAAGATTCCTTTAAAAAATCCACTGCATTGATATGGGAACAGGTGTTTTGTTTTTCTACTTGCTTTTTACCGTGAGCACATATAGTCAGAAAACCTTCAACTTTTGCTATAAATAACCTCACTCTTTTACTCCTTCATTTACCTCCAGGGTCTTGCGTGTTCTGGAGGATTCCTGGTGCTGGAAGCCAGGCCTGTGCCCACTGCATAGTTTCCTCGCCCTCAAAATCCCCTGGGCCTCGCCTATTCAAACCCCCTTTGCTGGCCCTGGCAACCACTGAGCCTTTTATTGTCTTTATAGTTTTGTCTTTTTGGACTACTGTCTTTCACTTGGCAATATCAGGCTGAGATTCATGGCTTGATAACTTGTCCTTTTTACTGCTGGGCAGTATTCTACTGTGTTGATGCAGGACAGTCTACTTATCCATTCACCTTCTGAGGAACATTTGGACTGCTTCCAGTCTTGGCAATTATGAATAAGCCATGCGCAGGTTTTGGTGTGGATGCATGTCCACCTCATTTGGGTAAATACCAAGGAGTATAATCACTGGATCTCATAGCAAGCAGGTTTAGTTTTCTAAGAAACCAGCAATCTGTCTTCCACGGTGGCTGTACCATGCAGCGTTCCCGACAGCAATGAACGAGACTTGCTGTTGTCCCACATTCTCACTAGCACTTAGTATTCCTGTGTTTGAGATTTTAGCCATTCGAATAGGTGTGAAGTGATGCTGTCTTGTCCCAATTTGCATTTCCCTAATGATAAATTATACTGAGCATCTCTTCAAATGCTTTATTCTGAAGTGAATGTTTGTACTCCTCTAAAATTTGTGATGAAGTTGTACCTCCCACATGACTCTGTTTGAAGCTGTTAGCAGATGGAAGGTCCTCGGGGCTACTTTCCAGGTTCTTGGTGTCCTGAATAGAATTGGACAAGACACACAGAAAAGGCAGCGGAAGTGTACATTTATCGAAGGCAGAAAAGGGAAACAAGCTCACAGCAGCCCTGAGGATAAGGAAAATGGGCCTCTCGAATCCAAAATTCCTGGATTGGCCTCCCTCTCATGCAAATAAAGCATTGGGACAGTTGTCCTGTCAGAAATTCACTTGGCCTAGAGCCAGGTTTAAATTGCTCTACCAAAAGACTCACTTGGCTTCTTGCCAGATGTAAACGAAAGATTAAAAATAGCACTTTTCTGATTAGTCCTGCAAACAGCACCAGATTCAAATATGGGATGGAAAAGATCACTTTCTGATGGTTTCTGCACACAGCACTCGGGGCCATGGAGTCATTTTGGGCCCTGCATTCTGCACATGGCCTCTGGGTTTCTATAACTTTTGACACATTCCACCTTGTCAGTGGTCCAGTCTGCCCAGACCTCATCTCCTGCCTTGGGGACAGGACCTTTGTGGGCATGATTAATAGATGAGGATATGAGAGTAGGGACCTTACAGTGGCCTTAGTGCCCATATAAGAAAGGAAAGAGCCCAGATCGCGTTCTTTCAAAGGCCACATGAGGACACAAAGGTCCTCTCTGGAGTCAGGGAGGGACTCTCATCAAGATCCCACCATTCTGGCCCTCTGATCTTGAGTTTGCAGCCCCCAGGGCTGTGAGAAACTAAATTCCAGTCATGTACACCACCCACCTTGGCATTTTGTTACCACAGGCCAAGCTGAGACAGGTTTACTTGGCATCTGGATGCCTTCTTTAATGAGCTGTTAGGAGATCCTCTACGTATTTTAAATAGCTGTCATTTTTCTTTTTATTTAAAAAAAACTTGCCTATTTGCATATAAGTCCTTTATTGATATCTTGCCAACATTTTCCAACCAATCTGTGACTTGTCTTTTTAGGTTTTAGCAGAGTAAAGATTTTTAATTTTAATAAAATTCAACTTACCTAATTTTTTTCATGGGTTTTATATTTAGTGCTATGTCTAAAAACTCAGATCCAAACCTGTCCAAAAACTCTGATCCAAATAAAATCGTAACGATTTTATTTATGAATTATTTTCCAATTTTTATAATTCCTACCACACTATAAGGAGGTTTTACTACTATATTATATTACATAATTTATACCGTAGAATACAATCCATTTACTTCTAAATTTTATACAGAAAGACATTTGAAAAAAAAATAAATAAAAAAATTTAAAAAAAAAGAAAGACATTTGAGATAACTTTTCTGTAACACATTGTATCTAGATTCTCTTATTTTATGTGGATGTCTAATTGTCCCAGCAGTATTTGTTGAAAAGACTCCATTCTAGATCCAGTCCCCTGTATGCCACGGTTAAAAATGGGTTGACTGTATCCATGTTAATCTATTCTGGGTTCTTTCTTTTTGTTCCACTGACCTATGTTTTAGTCTTTCACCAATAACACAGTCATTTTTACTGCGGCTTGTAGTAAATCCCAAACTGAACAGCATGAGAAACCTTCAACTTTCTTCTTTAGTATTATGTAGGCTGGTCTAGGTTTTCTGTCTTTTCATAGAAATTTTAGAATTAACTTGTTGACATATACAAAATAGTTATATTTTGATTGAGATTTCATTGAATTGATAGATCAAGTTGGGAAGAAATAACATCTTAACAAGGTCGTCTTTTAATCCATGAATGTAGAATATTTGTTTGTTTAGATCTATGAATACCTTCATAATTTTTAGTTTTCTGCATCCAGATAATGCATTTATTTTTGTTGAGTCATACTGGAGTGCTTAATTTTTTGGTGCTCTTGAAAATGATAAACCGCTTTGTATATTTAAAATTCTTGTGCATTGCTGGTTTATAGGAAATCAGTTAACTTTTGCATACTGATGTTATCTCCTGAGACTTAGCTTATTCATTCCAGGAATTATTTTTGTGGATTCTTTGGGTTTTTCTATATAGCAAATCGTGTCATCTGTGAGTAAACACAGCTTATTTTTTCTTTCTAATCTGTATGTCTCTTCATTTTTTTCTTCTCTTAACAGACAGAATTCCAGTATGATGCTAAAGAATAGTGAGAAAAAACATTCTTGCATTATTTCCTATTTTAGGGGAGAAGTATTCAATTTTACACCATTAAGTTTAATACTAATTATGACATGTATTCCCTTTCCTTTATTAGGGTAAGGAATTTCCCTTATAGTTATGTATTTTTTTGAGAATTTTATCATAAATTTTGTTGACTATTTTGGCATTTATTGATAAGGTCAGATGTTTTTATGCAGTCGGTTTGTGCAATGAATTACCCAGTCTGATTTATGAATGTTGACCTAGCCTTGTGTTCCAGGAATAAATTTACTTGGTTGTGATATGTTAGTCTTTTCATGTTGATATATTCAATTTACTAATATTTTATTAAGAATTCGCACATCTATGTCTAAGAGAGAGATTAGTTTCTAGTTCTCTTTTCTGGTAATGTCTTCAGTTAGTTTTCATACCAAGATAACCTCATAGAGTAAAATGGAAATGGTTTCCGCTGTTCTGTTTTCTAGAACATTTTGTAGGGAATGGGAATCATTTTTTCTTTAACTATTTGGTGGAATTCACCAGTAAACTTCCTGGGGCTTGTGCTTTCTTTTTTGGAGGGCTTTAAAATGATTCTATTTCCCTAATAGATAAAATTCTATTCGTGTTACTTATTCCTCCTTGTGCAAGTTTTGGTAGTTTGTATCTTTCAAGGAATTGGCCTATTTCATCTAAGTCATCACATGTGTGAGTATAGAGCTATTTGTAGCTTCCCCATTATATTCTTGATGTCCAATAATAATGGGCTCTTTTTCATTTCTGATATTAGTAATTAGCATCTTTTTTCTACCTGGCGAGAGGTTTATCAGTTTATTGACATTTTTGAATAAGCAGATTGTGTTTCAATGATTTTCTCTATTATTTTCCTAGTTTCAATTTCACTGATTCTGCCCTAATTTTTATTCTTCTTTTTGCTTTAGTCTCATTTTGCTCTTTTCCTCTACTTCCCTAAGATAGACATTAACTTGATTGATGGTGATCTTTGTTCTTTTTAATACAGCCATTTAATGCTATAAATTTGCTTGTAAGTACTGCCTCAGCATACACCACAAGTTTTGGTAAGATTATTTTCATTTTATTTAGCTCAAAATACTTTGTTTCTTTGGAGACTTCTTTTTTTACACATGGATTATTTAGAAGTATGTTGTTTAGTTTCAAATATTTGAGAATTCTACAGCTATTTTTCTTTCTGCTGCTAGATTAATTGCTATAGTATCAGAGTATATTGTGTAAGATTTCTATCATTTCAGACATATTAAGGTGACTGATCTTTTAAGTCCATTAAGAATAAGAAAAATAAGATATTTTATGTTTGCTTATTTATTCTTTTACAATCTTCCTTTCTCTATGTAACCCTACATTTCTGACCTATATCACTTTTTTCTGCCTAAAGAACTTCTTTGAAACATTCCTTATAGGGCAGGTTTGCTGCTCTGAATTCCCAATTTGTGTGTATGTGTGTTTTCCCATTGAGAAAGTATTTCTCCTCCACCTTTCAAGGATAATCTTGCTAAGTTTAGAATTCTTATTTTGTATTAAAATTACAACACAAAAAAAATTTTACACCACATTCTTCTTGCTTGTGGAGTGCCTGGTGAGAAATCCTTAGTAGTTTTTAATCCTTGTTCTATAGATAAGATATCTATTCCTCTGGCTGCTTTCAATAATTTGTCTTTGTTTTGGTTCTCTGTAGTTTTAATATGATATTCTGAGAAAGTATATCATATTACTCCACTGTAATAAGAATAAAAGAATTCTTTGTGTGTGTGTGTGTGTGTGTGTTTGGTATTCTCTGAGATTTCTGCATTTTTGTTTTGTTTTGTTTTGCAGGGGGGAGCTGCTGGAGATTGAACTCAGGGTCTTGCACTTGCTAGGTAAGTGCTCTACCACTTGAGCTAAATCCCCAAGCTCCTGCATGTGTTTAAGAGTCTCATTAATTCTTGAATGTTCTTTCTCATTACTACTTCACATATTTCTGTTATATTCTTCCTTCTTTTAATAGTATCCCAATTGCACGTGTGCTGCTGTGTGGGTCGCTTGAAGCTCCTGTCGGAGGCAGTCTTCACTTTCGTGGCTGTGGTTTTTATTTCTAGTGTTTCCTTTTAGTTGGTTCCCATCTCTCTGTGTATATTTCCCATCTGCTTTTCCATGCTGTCTACTTTTTCCATGAGCTCCCTTAGCATATTGATTGTAGTTGTATTAGCTCTAGCCTCCATGTCATATCTGATTCTTGCTTGGATGAATTCTGTGTCTCTTTGGACTTTTTTTTGTCTCTTAGCCAAGGCTAGCCCTTTAGTACTTTCCCTCAGAGACCTAGCTGAGCAGCCATGCCTGCCTGAGACTCTCTGCCTCCACTCTAGGCGGGGCGGAACCTGGACTCCAGGCCAGACACACACACACACACACACACACACACACACACATGCATGCACTAAAAACCTCCAGGCCCTTCTTTGAGGAGAATGATTTTGATGCCATCTGTACTGTTTCCAGCAAATTCAGAGGGACTCTTCATGCACGTGGCAAATGTACAGAAGGTGCTAGCTGTATAGGGCATTAGTGTTGTGTCATTGACCCCTCCCTCCAGAAATCCCTAGAGTTTGCTTGATTATTAATTATCCCCTTCACTGAAGCTAAAGCACAAGCTTGGGTCACGCTGGGCCACTGACAGGAGTGGAAAGCTGGGCCTCGGCCCACGAGGAGGGAGGGACAGAGCCAGGCATGTGCAGCGGCCTGGGCCAGGAGGACGCCCCTATGCCCTCTGTGCTATTACCTTCCTTTTGTCTCATGCTTTCCCACAGCTCCAACCACCTGGGGAGGAAGCCAGTGAGTTTTCACAGATCTGGAATCACCCTGCAGTTGTGGATGCTTGCTCAACCCTGGAGCAGTCACTGCAGGAAGAATTGGTCTTCAGAGTAAACCCCTTAAACCTGGCTCTCTGCAAGTCGGCATTTGATAAATGTCAATAACTGAAAAGTGTTCCCCAGTGTGTGTTAAGATGTGTATGATAGATGCTAATTCTCCCGATGAAAGACTAGTGGGTGCTTGATCCAAGCTAGCAACTGGGCTAATCTTCTAGCGCATTATACTAACATCTAAACCACTTCTCACTGGGCTCTGAGTTCCAGAAGGGCAGAAAATCCAGTGACCCCTTGCTTGAAAGGGGTTTAAGTGAGATCATTAACAATAGCTGAAAGACCAGTTAGCCCTAGATGGCGCTCATTTGTTGACCATAGGTGGGCTGGTGAGGGGGCTGCCTCAAAGGTCTTTCCCTATAGAAGGGTGGGTGTAGGTAACACAAGAGTTCAGAACCCATTTCCCTCTTCCTGCACCTGGAAAGGTCACCGTACCTCTCTGCCTTGGTTTCCCTATCTTCAAAGCAGAGATTATATGGTCTTGGGGGTATGAGATAGCCTGTGAACCAGGCTCTACGCCAAGTGAGCTTTGTGAGTCCAATATCTTCTTGACAATGCCCCAGTCTTGGGTCATCCTGAGAGCCACAGATAATGTCAGACAGTCACTCAGGGCAGTCATGTGCACACAACACACAGGACTTGGCACCCCTTGCTTAGTTGTCCAGGGGACCATGGTGGGGAGACCCTTTCAGCTGTTTGTGTTGTTAGGTTCTCGTGGGTCTTTGGCCCTAGGGATCATGGAATGTAGTTTCTCCCCTTGTCATCTGCATACAGGTTGCTGAAGCAAATTACAACCACTCTGGAAGAAATTGCAAGCCTAATATGTAGACTCGTCATGGTCACAGGGCTGGAGCAGAGCAGGGACCTCCAGGTCACTATAATTTTAAGTGGTTTGCATGTGAGCCCAGGCACACAGATTGGCTGTATCTGATGTGGCTGACTGCTGTCGAATTAGGTGATTGATTCTGAACTCTGTATTTGCTTCTGGGGGTAATTAATTCCTTTGGGTGGCTTGCCAGCTCCCATCTTCCTGGGGGTAGGATTCCAGGTGGGGTAGGACAGACACTGGGGAGTCTTCTGGGCTCTGTGTTCACATTCAGCCCCTTGTCCACATCCGGCTAGGCCCATACGCAGGCCCAGGGCCCACAGCCTGGGTACCAGCCAGGGGAAGTAGTTATTGGTTCCCCAATATAGCGCCTCCTGGTGGCAGGACCACTCAAACTAGCCATCTCTTGGGAAGCACCCCAGGTCTGTAGAATGGTGCTTGTTCCTGAATTATCCCGTAGAGTATTTTAAAGAACTTCTTATCTCCATGCCTAGATTAGCTTCTGTCAGACACTGGGGCAGGTTGAAGAAAAGAAACACATGTTTTTCGTTTTGACCTGTTGTTCCATCCATGTATAGCAGATCTGAATTTTAGCCCAGACCTCTGAGCCTCTGACCTCTTCCTTTTGAGCCTCCGGCTCCTCACCCTTCCCTCGCTCTGCTCCTGCCCTTGGCCCTCTCTAACCTTTACAGCAGTCTGGCAAAGTTTGTCTCAAAACTGTGACATCAGGTGTTCTGGAACTTGGCTGTCCATCCTCACTACAGTAAGTGAGGTATTGCCAGAACCCAAAGGTGAGGCAAGAACCCAAAAGTGGGCGAGACCAGCTAGAACCTTTCCTATTCTGCTCACCTAGATCCCAGGCCTGGAAACTGTCTGATGGGCAGGGGTCCGGTGACAGACCCCACGGAGCTCCTGCCAGAACCCCCTGGCTAAGTGGCCTGCACTATGTTTCCGAGCCCCTCTGTGTGTCTTTATCTGTAAGATGCTGGTAGTGATGATCCCATGCTTTATTACAGCGTGATAAAGTAGTGATGGATCACGTGGTAGCTGCAAGGATCAGATGAGTCCATCTGAGTGCTATTTCATATAGCCAAAGGCAAAGTAAGTTCTTGGTCCTACCACACCAGCCTCCTGTCTCCTGTCAGGTGAGGACAGCACGGTTCCATCTTAGGGTGCTGCCTTCTTGGAAGCAGACAGACTGTGGCCTAACATGAAGCACTTTGATCTTGGGCTTCCCAGCCTCCAGAACCAAGGGCATAAATGACCGTTCTTAGAAATTACCTGGCCTGTGGTATTACTACTATAGCAGTAGAAATGGCCAAGGCACTTGCTCCTCAGCCCTCTGGGCTGAGCCACTGTGACATCTCGCTAGCACTGTTGCTGTACTCTCTTCACGGCTCTCCTGCCTCCATCCATGAGCCCCCAGAGCTCTTTGTGACACAGCTCCTGGTGTGACCCTTGAAAGTGTGGGTCTTGTGACTCTGTTCAAAACCCTGTAGGGCTCCCCATTTCTCTTAGAGTAAAAAACAAAGTGTATACAAAGGTCTATAGGCCCAGCACCATCTACAGGGCTTCACCCTGCATGTTCCTCTTTGACCCCCATCTTCTCTGCTCACCATTCAGCTTCTTTGTCCTTTTGCAAGCTTCTTGAACAGGAACCCAGTGGCTTCAGACTCCTTCCACACAGAATGCTACCCTGTCTTCACTCAGTCACCTCTTCCATGAGGCCACCCCTGACCGCCCTACTAAAACTTGCTGCTGAGCCCCAACACGTATGGAGTTCTCTTCCTCATTAGGCAGCTCCCCTGTTCTTCAGGCTTGTTGTCAGGGCCATGTGTTAGTTCATCTTAATTGTCAACCTGACTTGATGAAGAGGCTCCAGGACAGGTACTGTACTCCTCTGTGGATTCACGCACTGAGGTTCAAGCCAAATGTGCTGTTAAAAGGTGGGGGCCAGTCGGAGACGGATCACTGGAGACATGCCTTTCGAGGGTATCTCTCTCACTGATGCTCTTCTGTGCTCTGCTTCTCTGCTTCCCTGGGGTGAACAGCTTTGTTCCACCACATCCTTCTACCATGATGCTCTTGCATTGGAGTCAGCCGACCATGGGCTGAAATCTCTCAAACTCTAAGCCAAATTAAACTTTTCCTCCTTTAAGTTATGAGTGTTACGTATTTTGTTCCAGCAATGGGAAACTTGGCCAATACAGGCAGTAATCTTAGTCTCCCTATACCCCATCTTCCCCCAGACATCTAGAAAAATGCCTGATACACTGTAGGGCTGAACGAAAGTTTGTGAAGAATGAGCCTGCTTGGATCAAGACACCCCGAACCTGCCAGGCATGTGGATTTCTGCTCATCACAGTAAGCACTTAAGAATTGCCCGTCAGAATTCTAAAATGATGGCCAAGGTGGGATGACCATTTGACTCGATGAAGCTCACCGTATGGTCCAAGGGTCATATTCTCACTCCGTCTCTTTTGTGATCACAGCCTGGGGCTGCCTTGGTTTACCTCTCCCTGTCACCCCTCCTCTGCCCCAAACTGAGTATCCCTGAGTAGAGCCGGGTGTCCCCACAGGCAGCAACAGCAGTAGAAAGAGGAGGAGGAAGGCCAAAATGGAGCCTCCAAAGGACAAACTGGTGACAGTCATGTCTCCTTACTGTGCACATGCATTTAAATTTCATGCAAACTTTATCTCCTAATGAAACATTTTTTTAATCTGGGAAATGCTAATGAGAAATCTAATTTCTAAAACAGCCACAAATGGCCAAAGGGATATCATATGCATAACCAAAACGGAACATGGGATTGTGAGGCTGAGTAGCATAGTGTTTAAAATCATCCAGTACGCAGGGGTGGGTGTCAGTGTGTGTTTCTCAGAAAGTCAGATGACACCATGTTCTGGACATAAATGGTTCTTGGAGAGGTGGGACCCGCAAAGATGGAAGCATCTTTGCCCAGTGCCTCTCTCCTCTGATGGGAACCTTTTCTTCTCCCTGTTACCCAGAAGCACTTGGGACATCCTGTTGGGGTGGCAGGTGGAGTTCTCGCTTGGGACAAGAGCTGCAGCAGGCAGAGGAGGCTGATACACTTGCACCAAGTGTTCAGATTTCCTTTCCTATGGCGTTCCCTCCTGCCTCCGGCTCCTCCTTTGTCCCACACGGGGTCAGAGGCATGTAGAGGAGGCACCTGGCTGGAGGTCCATCTGGACTCTCAGGCCTGAGAGCAAAGATTGTCGGGGGTGACCGGATGGTGAACCCATAATGGTCTGTCATATTTTTATATTAATGCACATTTTCTTTTTCCTGGGAAGAAGGGATCAGTTTCTTTTGTCAAATCCCCCAGGCGTTCAATAATCCTGAAAGGTTCAGACTACTGAGAATGCAAAGAAAAGCTGCTCCCAGCATTTCGCGAACACTGACATGTGCCAGGCAGGAGCCACAAGACTTCTCACTAACACAGCAGTCCTGCTACGTCCAGATTGGGTCCAGGATCCCCAGGAATACCGCAATCCATGGATGCTTGGATCCCTTGCATAAAATGGCATAGTTTTGTAAAAAAAAAAAAACCTGCACACATTCTCCTGTAGCATGCTTCACATCATCTGGAGAGGGCTCATAATACCTAATGTGATATAAATGCTATGTAAACTGTTGTTATACTGTATTGTTTAGAGACTAACAATAGAAAGAAAAGGCCTGTTCAGTACAGATACCATTATTTTGCATTTGTGGTTGGTTGAATGTGTGAATCCAGAACACGTGGACATGATCATTTTGCTCTTGGGTGCAGGGATGAATCTCTCAGTGCTAAAGATGAAGAAGCTGAGGACTGGAGGTGCCCAGGACTTACCAGGAGCCAGCTGGCAAACTGTGACATCCAGAGAGGGCTCTTAGCTCCAGGGCTAGAATGGCTTCTCTCAAACCACAAGATCCCTACCTGTGTCTCCCCCAAACCCCACTAGGAAAATTCAGGACAAGAAAGGATGTGGCCAGGACCGGAAGAGCAAAACAGCAAGAGAGCCAGGACCAGCTATAAGACTGCTCAGAGGCTCAGTGGGTCCCCAGCAGACAATGGTGGAGCTCCGGAGGTGGGCAAAGGGACAGTCTTGCCTCTGAAGGAAGAGGCAGGGCAGTATCAGTGACAGAGCAGGGCCACAGAATGAGGAAGCCGCTTCCAGGCTGGCCCTGCACACCTGTGGAGGAGGGGTAAGACCTACTCACAGGACACCTCCTCCATCCTTTCCTAAGCTTTGTTGTGACCTAGGGACCATGGGTGGGCTCCCAGAGTTGCACACATAGGGCAGGCTGTCCCAGGCTGAAGTTGTATTAGCAGGTGCTGGGTGTCACCTCTCCCCTGCTGCTGAGTTTATACTCAGCCTGGGGACATCAGAGAGCCACCTCTTCCTGGCACACACCCTGGGAGGACCAGGTGGCTCTGGATTTTGTGCAAAGTCACCAGGCCAATCATCCTAACTTTTGAACCGGAAGCCTGCTGAGCCACGGACAGAAGAGACTCCCCCTTTCCAGGGCCTACTATCCTACAGAGCCTTGGACAGAGGCCAGCCTGATGGCTCCATGGTCATTGGTCATGAAGGCTGCAGCTGTAGCTATGGCTACAGCAGCTGGTGGGGCAATCTAGTGCTTCTTTAGGCTCAGTTTGCATTAAAGACATTAAGAGCGTTGTGCTTCATCCAGAATCTAGACCCATGAAATCAGAGCTGAAATGAGATGGAAACTCATGGCCCAGCACTTCCCTTTTCTCTAATCTCTTTATTCAAGCTCAGTTTGGTGTCCAAACTCATCCTGATGCAAACCCTGCATTTTGCCAGAGATTTAGAAGGACAAGGTAAGAGATTATGCAATTCCACATTGGGGAGTGTGTGCATAAATTTGCATGTCATATATATCTATTATAATAGGTTAAGAGTTACATCCTGACAAATGCTTCAGAACAATTGGTTTTTGTTCTGCAAGACAGCAACTCTGATGGCACTGTGCTGAGGACATGAGGGACAGGGCCAGCATCACACCATACTCCCTGGAAAGGGAATGCTCCGGAGTCAAGGTGGTGGGCTTGCAGGCTGGCACAGTTCACTTACCTATGCCCGTCTGTGCCACATCCCTTTCATACCCACAGTTAGGAGGGTAGTCATCTCCAGGGACTTTTGGAGGGTTTCCAGGTTGAGTCAGTGCCTCAGCCCCTAACATGCAAAATGGGCACGATGTAGGGATTTACCTCCTTTCTGCTTTCAACATTACCAGGCCTTCAGTCAAGTTGCTACTATGGGAAACAAGTGCCAGGCTAGACCAAGGTTTCAAGGTGGGGGATGGTAGATCGGCAACTCTAGCGCTGGGCCGCATGAAAGCCTGGCTAAAACCAGGAAGGAGGTATCAGGAGGCTACTCTTGGACGCGCTGACTTCCAGAATAGTCTATCAATCTGCAGCTGCAGCCTACTGAGCTACCTCTCAGGCCAGTGAAGCCAGGGGCCAGACTCCAGAAGCCCCACCCCCTGTCCCCAGGGCTGTGCAATCCTATAAATATGTAACTGGGGGAAATGCATTTGCATAGAGTGCCTGATCTGCATTCAGAATTCAAGCCGCAAGGGCACCTGGGAAATGCAGTTTTTAAGCTGTCTGCCTCGTACAATACAGGAAACCTCCCTGGGAGGGATGATCAGCCTAGGGCTAATCCACGAGGCCAGCCACTCCAGACAGACAGGGCATGGCCACCCTAGGAAAGGCTGATTTGATTCTGTAGGCTGGTTCCCTGCATAATGGCTGCTCTCAGATGCTAAAGTGACCCAGTGGAGGGTGGTAGGGGGCCACACCCACAGTCAGACCAGGGGGCAAGTTACAGATTCCCCTGAACCTCAGTTCCTCCACACTCTGCTATGATGGGCGGGATTAAAATTGTAGGTCCATTTGGAGACGCAAAAGACATGAGGCACGCAGCACGGGACCCAGTGTGCGGCTCTGAGTAGACCAGGCCATGGTGGTCACGGAGGGTCACAGCAGTGCTGGACCAAGGTCTGGTTAGGACATCAGACCTGGGGTTTGGGTCTTCTAGAGTTACCAAGCAGCTGTGTGTCCTGCAGGAAGTTTTTTCCTCATATTTCCTGATTTATGGAACAGCCGTGGAACTCTGATGTTCACTAAAAGCCCTCCCAGCAGGACAGTGGCCGGGAGGGGCAGAGAGCTTAGCTTTCCCTCAGCACCCCACTGTCCCTGCCCGCTGTGTGAGTGGGAGGATGGCCACCTCCAGGTCCCAGCCCCACGGTGCATGCTGAGCTGAGGGGCCAAGATGCCCTGGGGTCCCCTCCTGCTGGCCCTGGTCTCTGGGTCTCCCTGCCTATTAGCCAGCCGTCCCCAGCCACTCTGCATCCAGCATCCCCAGATGTGGTCCTGTCTCCCTCTCTATCTCATGTCACTGCTTGCAAGAAACAGTCAGGGTCAGCTCCTCTGTGCTCCCATTGCGGGGGTGGGGGTGGGGTGGATCTGTCCTTGCCAGGGGATAAGAGTTCCTCATAGAGCTCTGGAAGCCTCTCATGGTCCCCATGTGGAAATGACTTCATACCAATGCCCTGCAGCATGCACGAATCTGTGGCCCTAGATCCCACAAACTGTGTGAGCTGCGACACCTCTCACTGGGAGACTTGCTGCTGCTCAAAACCCTCATCCCATCACCCATCTGGAAGCTCCATGAAGCAGGGATAGGGCCCAGCTGGTCTCCTCAGCCACGGCCTCCGGCACCCCATTGATGGTAACAACGTGGATATGTGGCAGGTGAATCTAGACCTGGGCTGCCTCAGAGAGTAACAGGCCGTTTCAGCACCAGGTTCTTTCCATGGAGGGGAGAATTGGAGTTCCAAATGTGGACAGAGCCTGAGCCAGATGGGAGTCGGGTGCTGGCTGTGTGATGTGGGCAAGTGACAGAAGACCTCACGCTTCTAGCAGGGGAAAGGAGACCCGGCCGCCGATGCAGGATATTTGCCAACTCCTGGGCTGGGCACGTGGTGGGTACCTAGGACACAGGACCTATTATGCTGCGTGATCGCCAGCCTGCAGCTCGGCCTTCGGGGGTGCACAAAACACGGACAGCGACTCCCACTCTCCCGTGTCACCCCGCTCTGGGCTGCAGGGACCCTACCCGTGGCTGTCACCGACATATTTTCCTAACATGCCACCTGCCTTATGGAGTTTGGTGCTGGGAAGAAAACACTGAATTCCCTCGCATTTGGGGCTGCAATCCTGGAACCCAGCTGGGTTTTCACCTCCCTCGTCCTGGACATAAGCCTCTTGTTACTACAGCCTTGGGTTGGTGATGTTAACAGAGGAGATACCGCAGCCCTGGTGCTCCAGACGCTCCCAAGGGCCCGGACCTGGGGGACTGCTCTGCACACTTCCGGTCCCGGAAGTGGCCCTGCCCTGATCACGCACAGCCAAAGGAGGCCAGCTCTGGGGCAGTGCCAACACGGGCCCTTCTAATGAGCTGGCTGCAGGCTGGTGCTCTCGCCAAGCGCAGTCGGCTGGAAAGCATAGCCAGCTGCAGAACCCTGCAGAGAAATTTGCCCGAACTGATGCTGAGTTACAAGAAGCCCGCTAAGAGGATCTGATAATGGGAGCCGGAGGCCAGGACAGCTTTCTGGATCATCTCAATTTATGTTTCTGGGAAAAATAACGAAGGAAATGTTGGATGTACAAATGGGAGAAGAAATTATGAGCAAGGCCACATGCCGATTGAGAGTGGTGAAACGGTTCAGCATTGCACCAAAACCACTCTTTAGTTTAGCGTTTCTCTGAGAGCTGGTCTCCTCATCTGTAGGGTGACTGTCACCCAGTCTTGAGAATGAAGGTGGTGCGATCAATAACTACACTGCAGCAACAGGTGTAAAGCGGGGATTGTCCTGCAAGCAGGGACATATGGTGGCCGTGCTTATCTGTACAGCCGACTGCCTGTGGGGATAGTAGATGAGAAAGGCTGTGTTACTTAGAGATGTGCCGGTGTCAATGCCATGCTTAGAATATTGTCATCGTGGGTGATGCCATTTTGTAGCTAATTTATGCATTCCTCAAGGGGCGTCACCTGGCAATGTACCCTGCAATTTGAGCTCCAGTCCTGTGGCGATGTACAGACAGAGAAGCACCCAATGGCTTGCAAGTCCTCTCAGGAGCAGCAGGGAAATGGGAAATACAGGAACTCTGATTGCAACCAACACAGTTTCCTTCAGTTTCCCACCCCACAGCTCACTAGCTGAGTACCAATATTTGGGGTTTGCGTTATTTTTCTCTACTACCCGCCCTCCTTAGTTTTGTGAGGAGAGAACACCCTTCTACAATGGAATCAGGAAGTACCCATCCGTTGGGGCTTCCTGGACTTCCTGGAAGCTGAGTGAGCGACTGAGCCAATCAGGTGTTCCTACCCCGAAATACTTGGCCAATCAGATGTTCATACACCGACCATTTGGGCTAATCAGATGCATGGACTCTGAATGACTTGTCCAATCATGTCGAACCCGAACTGTGATTTAGAACAGCAGAGAAAGGAGGCTGGGACCAGGAGCAGTTCCAGCGGCCCTCATATCCCATGTCTGGAGCTAATAGTGCAAGTATCCAGCTGGGCTGTCCATCATTCAGGGGTCTTGTTTGTATCCGCAGCACCCTGCCCTGACCAGTTCTGCAGCTCTCCATATTGTGCACTGTCCTGTATTTTTCTAGCAAGTTTCTAGCAAGTTTCTGTTCTGCTTATATCAGGCAGAATCTCTTGCTTTACAGCAAAAGAACATTAGTCTATATGCTTGTGGACATGGGTGACTCTTCTGGGCCTCCGGTCTTCTGGACACCAGACAAGAATTCACACTCACCCCTACCCATTGCTGAAGACTGCAGACAGGCTTCATGCAGAGTACCATGGCCATCTCCAAAGCCCTAGAGAGGCCGGGGGTGCAGCGCGGATGGGAGAGCGGGCTCCCGTGGGAAACAGAGGTGTGTTAAACTACTCGTTAAAATGCTTGTCGAACTAATATCCTCCTATCTTTCAAGAGGGTAAAATGTTCAGAAACAAAAATTCAACGTTCTGCAGTGATAGGTCAAACCATTTCAGGTTTCACACAAAGGAATTTGCCAGATAAAATACACGATGTCCACGTACACGGAAACCCAGATAAACAAAAAGTTGTTATAATTTTTTAGTATAAATGTGTTTCATGCAGTAGTTGGACATATTTGTACTAAAAATGTTTTTTTTGTTGTTTTTTTTTGGAGGGATTTTTCTTCTTCACTTTAAAAAAAATATTTTTTATTTGTACATGTTTGCAGTACCTAATATTTACATTCAACTTAGGAAGTAGGTACATGTACTTAACATATTTTAATTCTTTTTATTCCCTTTTCCCTCCCTTCCCTTCCCCCTCCCTCTGTCTCTGAATCCCCTTCCCATTTGCAAAAGATCTATCTCCCTGTTTTCTATTATCTGTCTCTTAAAAAATTATTTATAAAAAAATTATTTATACTCTGGGTTTCTTATATAAGAGGAGTTATGTAATATTTAAGCTTGTCTGTACAATTTTTTTCACTTAGCATTATGGTCTCAAGGTGCATCCACTTTCCTACAAATGGCTCGAAGTTATCCTTCTTTATGGCAGAGTAGTACTCCGTTGCGGGTTAATACCACATTTTCTTTATCTAGTCGTCTATTAATGGACATATAGGCTGCTTCTAAGCTTGAGTTATTATGAGTTGTGCTGCTATGAACATGGGCCTGCATGTATCACTGTAGTATGACGTCTAACTATTTGGGGAAAACACCTAAAAGGGGAATAGCTGGGTCAAATGGAATTTCTGGTTTTAGTTTTTTGAGGATGGCACGTTGTACTTTGATTTGCCAAGTCTGGCCACCTTGCGTCCAGGTCTCCTCGGGGAATCTTTCTCCTGCCTCCCACACTTCTTTTTTTCCTCACCTCGGGGGACCTGGGTGGCCAACAAATGGCTTTTCTTTTTTTTGTCTTTGAAAACCTCTTGCATTTGCTGCAGAGCTTGTTAAGTCAAGCTTCTTTTGCAGAAGTAAAAAGCACACGCACAGCCATGTTCCAGCGTCAGCAGTGTCTCAATAACAAGATTGAAAGCGTTCTCACGTCCTCCATCCTTGGGAGTCAGGTGTGAAGCATAAACACATTGCTGGATCATTAGGGTCTGTTTTCACGTTCAGAAAAGCATGCTTCTCAATGCCTTGGGCCCAGCAGCCCCCACTCAGCCCTCGTGGCTCACACCCACACAGCTGAGGTCCATTGTGCACAGGGAGCTGCCAGGGATAGTCATTTCCAGAGGGAAACACATTTGCTTAACAGCTCTTGACATCCAGGCTCCCACTTGGACAGGCATGGAAGTAGCTTATTAGTTCTAATGCATCACCCAGGAAGATCATCTCCCAAATCGTGCCACCCCAAACACACTAACCTCTGATAGTTGGCAGGAAGAGGGAAGAACTGGTGACTCCCACGCGAGTTACCTGGAACCATGAGGATGGCCCAGGCTCAGGTGTGTGGGGATCGCACCTGGCTCGGCGTGCTGATTCCTGGGCCCACAGAGATGGTGACTGAGCTCAGGATTCAGGCCTTGATCTTAGATGTTTGGAGTCTGTGTCCCTCTCCCTGGCTCTGAGAAATCATCCCTTCTGTGAGCTTTGGAGATGCTTATCATCCTAAAGGGAAGACCCGGCTGGGCCTAGCTGTCACTAAGGGTTATTTAGATTAATTAGTAGAACTATTTAGTGGGCTCCGTGTAGCTGGCTCTTAGGAAGTCATAAATGTAGGTGGTCCTTCCAAAAGTGAGTTCTCACTTTAGATGATGTGGACACTCAAGGACCAGCCATTATGGTCCCCTTAGCAGTCAGTCCCTAGTTTTCTGCCTATTTGCTCAAGAGATGGTCACTGTCACTGTTCTGTGCTGGGTACAGAGCTGCCTGGTGACAGAGGATGGGACCACGAAAGGCCCACGGTGGGTAGCATAGTCTGGTGGAGGATTGTGCACCACACGAGCATTTGTAACCTGAGTGTGATGAGAGGATTGGCCCTGCGGGGACAGCACAGTGGAGCTGTGTCATTAGGGGTCTGAGGAGCAGCCTCAATTCTCTCTAGCCACAAACCAATGCTCCACGGCACCCAGCTCCTGCCCATTTCCGGTTCCCCTCCCCACTCCCCTTGAGGTCAGTGGCTATGCTGGGCTGTATAGACCCTGCTTATCCTTGTCCCCAGGGCAGAGGGAGATACCAAGGCCAGGAGGGGCGTATCCAGCCTGCATTTCAACACAGGCTGTCATGAAGGGGACAGAGAGGCAGGAGCAGGTGGGGGGCCAGAGGCCAACCAAGCCACAGCAGCACCCAGGCAAGAACAAACCTGGACAGGGACAGTGGGATGTAGGGAGGAAGGGAGAGAGAGAGAAGCAATGACAGTGTGGCAGAGTACCCTGCCTGCCCCGTGCCCTCCTTGTCCCTCTTGTGGCATCTTCGATCCTCTGTTCTCTGGCTCTCCTCCTGCCCTCCCTCCCAGGATCTGTTGTGGGACCACTGTCCTCCATCACTTCCCCCACCTATGCCCATGCTGTTGCTCCTGGGGTTTTCCTCCTGCTCACTCTGGACTGACCTGTGGGAAGGGAACTCACTCCCATTCACAGCAGGGCACCTAGAAAACACATCTCCAGCCCCAGAGTGTTCTCTCTGGAACATTACAGTCTACCTTCCCCTCAAGCCCTCTGCTTGGTTGTTTTCTTAACCAGGAGGTTGGGGCAAACCATCCAGTTCACCTCCAACTAGCAGGCCATTATCCATTGCTGAGCACAGATAGAGGGGTGCTCCTTCAACCAGGATGCCCACAAAGCACAGGGGCCTGTGACATAAAGAAGGAGCAGGTGGCCCTGACTACTGCTGGCTCAGAGATTAGCTCCAGAAGGCACTGTGAGTTGTCCCATCAAGGCAAGAACAAATCCTGTGTGCAGTGCAGGGAAGAGGGCTTTGAGAAGGTGGAGACCCCCAGTGCTTGATGCCTGGGTGTGCTCTGTAGATGGTACCACGCCTGGGGCTGACTATGGGAGCCATGTCAGAGGGGGCCACTCTGCTCAGGGGACAACGAGAGTTCAGACGGACTCAAGCATGTACGGATGCAGTGGGTGAGGGGTATTAGGAGAGAAGACCAACATGGTGAGCATGTTGTGACCACCAACTGACCCACCCTCAGGGAGCTACAGATTCATTAGCATTTTTCCATGACCTATGAGACCATCCAGGACTAGTTGCACCTGGCCTCCTGATTGTCTCCTGACCCTTCCCTTATCCATCATTTGCTGCCCTGAGAGTGGCCCATGGTCAATAACCTCACCCAGGAGCTTGGGGAACAAGCAATGTGGACCTGACCCCAGACTCATGGACTGAGTCTCCAGGTGTCGGATCTTTGAGTTTGGGAGCAAAGGTCTGTTCTGGTTCATGGTTTCAGAGGTTTCAGTCCATGGTTAGCTGTCTCCATTTCTCTCAGGCTCCATGGCAAGGCAAAACATCATGGTGGAAGGATGTGGTGGAGCCAGGCCACCCCTCTGGAAGCCAGGAAGCAGAGAGAGCCAAGAAAGGGGCAGGGAGAAGATATCCCACACCCCAGGACACACCCCAGGGACCTACTAGCCACTCCCACCTGTAGTTTCCATCGTCTCCCAATAATGCCCCCAGCTGGGGACCAAACCTTCAACACATGAGTCTTTGAAGATATCCCAGACCCAAACCATATTGGGGCCCTTAGCGGTCCTCATGCAAGTCCTCATCACACCTCTGAAGCCATTCATGGGCCATGCTCTTTCCTTGGAAAACTCTAGTCTAAGCAGTGCTAGACCACTTGTGCCATGCCAGAGAGACCAGCATCAAAACAAAACCCTAATTACCAAAGAGGATGATTTTCAGTGGTGCAAATAGCACATCATTCTGCCTCAGTATCTTTTCCCAACCTTAGATATTTGGGCCTTCTTCAAAAGTCTGATGTAAGACATTGGTTGTTTGTTTATCTTGAGAGAAAGGGTCTCGCTATGTAATTCAGGCTGGACGTGAACTCACTGTGTAGCCCAGGCTGGCCTTGAACTCGCAGTGATCCTCCTGCTTCAGCCTCTTGAGTACTGGGATTACAGATGTACACAACTACACCTGGCTTGCAATATCCATCTATGTCTAAACCTGGGGTAGTGAGTCTACCTCCAAAAGGCTCTGGCCCAGGATATCCCTTCGTTCCATCCCTGCTGCCTCCGCCTTCCAGGCCCCGTGCCTCCTACCCTGCCCCCCATCCCCACCTCCTGGTAGCTGTCACTGCTCAGCACCGGTCCAGAACTAGCCACCAAGGGCTCACAGCTATTAAGAGGCACAGCAGGAGTCACCCACAGTCAGGGCTCCAAAGTCACCGCTTATAGCTGGGCCTGCTACAGCTCTTGGCCCCCAAGGTCCTGCCCAGCCTGGGTGAAGCGCCATGTTCTGTAAATGTGTGACTCTGTGTGTGGCTTCACCTCCAAGAATTAACTATCGTACTGATGATTCCACAGAGGGAAGAACAGAGGCTGAGAGAAAATGTGGGCGGAAGAGAAGGTGAGAAGTGGAAAGAGAGTGAGGGGGGTGGAGTGGGGAGGGTGGAACTGCAGGTCCCCAGCATCTCCTCTGGGTGCTTGTGCCCTGCTCCTGTCCCCGCACAGCCCTCCACAGCAGCCCCGTGGCATGGACATCATCCTCACTCCACAGAGGCTGCTGAGGTCCCGGGATGGGTACGACCCTGAGCTGGGCAGCTATGGTGCTCCAGCTCCCTCCTCCCAGCCGTGCTCCCCAGGTGCCCTGAATGGAGGCATTTGCCTCAGTCTGAATCTTTGCTATCAGGCCTGAGAATGAGGTCTGTGGACTGGCTGGGGATGACATCTAGGTGGGGGAGGTCCCCATTTGGTATGTAGACCCCGCAGCCACACTTTCCAGTGCATCATCTTGCCCTGTCATACTCTTCACTTTGTGATACTTTTTACTCACAGGCCAGATTGAGCTCTGGTACAAATCTTTTCTTGAGCCTTCCAGGAACCGGCACGCTCCTATGATCCCTGCTCCTGACTGCGGTCCACCTCTGTGGCATACACTTGTCCCCCCACCACCACCTGTATTCGCCACGCCTGCTCCTCCACTCCATCCCTGCCCTCTAGAATCCAAGCTTTCTTTGGCAGCTGAGCAGAAACTCTACTTCCTTCCTGAATCTTCCTTCTGAGCTGCTGTCTCCTGTGGCTTTTCCTTCCACTGCACACCACCTGATACAGTTTATAATCTTTCTCCCTCCTTGAAAAAGAGATGTCAAAAACCTAGATAGCATCCAACACAATTCTCTGTACAAATCCCATATTTAATAAATATTTCATGAAGAATGACATTCCATTCTAGGGGGCCATGGTGTGGGATCTTCAGACCTGACCTCCACTCTGATGGCATTCTTAGAAATCAAGGGGAAAAAAGAACAAACAGGCTTCTTACTCATACAGTTTTTAGCAAACATTTTTCTTTCTTTTTTCTGGGGGGCGAGTCCGGGGGATAGAACTCAGGGCCTTGCACTTGCTAGGTAAGTGCTCTACCAATGAGCTGAATCCTCAGCCCCTTGGCAAACATCTTTCTTTTGGCCATTGTTAACTCTGCATGTTTAGACTTGGCCAAAACCGTGTCTCCCAGGAAATGTGCATGCAGAGGAGAAACAATTACAAAAATACCCTGAATTACAGAACTGCAAACTTCTGTTTAGGGAATATTTACTGCTTGTCTTGAGCAAAAGACTCTGCCTTGGTTTGGGGTGTTATTGATCGAGCAGTAGTAGAAACATTTAATTTCACTTGTTTCTACCAGACAGTTTCCCTTTCCTGCTGCCAATTTTATGGGCTGCCGGTCAAATCGGGGCCAACACTGCTTTGGCCGGACACACCCCACCTTGCAGAGGAAAAGTGACCATGGCATCCTTCACGACTTGGGCAGTTCATTGTGCCCCAACTGTTGGCAACTTCTCTTCTGTCTCTAAAGACAATTTAGCCAATTTTTTTCCCCCCTTAAAGACTTTGTAGCACTTAAAAAAGGATTCCATTGTGAGGGCATCATACGATTGGGAGTTATTGTCTTAGCTGATTACCCAGCTCTCCAGATGAGAGCTCCAGGCTGTGGAATTAGGGCCTTTCTATTTTTGATGTCCCCATTTCTCAAAATAGGTGATGTGGGAGAGACTCGCTGGCCCAGATTGCCCGCCTGGGCCCCGGGGTCTGAGACAGCGGCTGCCACAGCTTTCAGCTCGACTCGGTGCTTTGCCCAAACCATGCAAAGGATCCAGGACACTTTGGGGTTCACCAGGTTCCATGGGACAGCTAAAGGACTCATCCCAGGATCTTAGGAGAAAGGGACTTATGGAATTTTCTGAGTAGTCATTGAATAAAATACAAATCCCAAATTATTTTAGAAATGCACAGGTGTGCTTAGGAAACTATGAAGTGCCTCCTCCCCTAGAGGTGGATGCAATGAGAAATCCCTGCCCTGCCTCCTTGTGGGGCTCCTGGCCCGTGCTGCTGAGATGGCCTGGTGCTTTGGGACTCAGAAAGCCGCCTGTTGCTGGAGGCAACAAAATGGTGCTTGGATGGCTGCTTGGGGCTGTGATGAGAGGTCCAAGCCTTAGCTGAAGGCTCAGATGGAATGACCTCTAAGTCCCCTTCCAGCCCTGGAGGCTATGGCCTCATCCACTCCTAGATCCCTGGATCCCAGCAGCAGTGACCTAAGGGCAGGTTCTGCCACCTGTTTTCTGCCTCAAGTGACAGAGCCAGGTACACTCAATTTTGCTCATGGCGTTAATAGTTGCTAAGCATCTACTCAGGGAAAGAGGGTAGACAGGAGGCCCCAAGGGAGACCTCTGACCAAGGCAAGCTTGAGAGGAAGCAGAGGTTTTCTGTGGAGGCTTCAAAGCTGCCCTGCCTCCCGGGAGTCTCGGGGTCACAGACAGACAGAAAGCTTTCTCAGTATTAGGCAGAGTAGCAAGTGGGTGGTTCTAAGACCTATCAAGTGCTGAAGTAAATATTCTCCAGCTCTGTCTTCCTCTTTTTCTGTATCTTGGTGGGAGGGGGGCGGTCTCTATTTTCTTCATGGAATGCAGCACATCCATGATTATTTTGTCTGGTGATTTACTGATGTCTGTGTCCCCTCTTGGCAGCCCTTGAGCAGAGCTGTGGTGGTGACCTTTCCTAGCGTCTGCCGAGAGCTCTCAGTGTGAGTTTCTGGAGTGGGTGATGAGTGGTGGGGAGATGAGTGGATCACAAGCCATAGAGACTTTCAGAGCATCAACCCTTCATCACAGAACCAATGCCATGACGCTTGCCACACTGTCAGGATGCATGTAGCTTCCTCCTTGTCAGAGTTGTTAGGAAGGAGACTCAAGGGAGGGTGTGTGTCTTCACAAGTTTTCTGTTGCCAATAACACAATATTGCAGAGTAGGTGTGTTTGTTACCTGTTGCTGGGACAAAATACTTGACATACAGAGCTAAAAGGAGAATAGGTTTATTTTGGCTCATGGTTTCAGAGGTTTCAGGCCATGGTTGGCTGGCTTCAGGATGGTAACAGCATGGCAAAAGGGTATAGCAGAAGAAGGCCACTCATCTCACGGCAGCCAGGAAGCAGAGAGAGTAAGGAAGAGCCAGAGAATTATAACCCTTCAAAGGCACAACCCCAGTGACCTACTTCCTCCAAGTAAACCCCTTGTCTCAACAGCCTTTCAGCTAACAATCTTACCAATGGATTAATCCTCTGGTGAGGTTATAGCCCTTATTATCTAATCACCTTTCTAGGTCCTACATATGAAAATTACTGCTTTGGGGAGCAAGTCCTCCACGTGAGTTTTTGGGAGATATGTCACATTTAAACCACAACATTAGGTGAGTTATTAAAAAAAAAAAAGTGGGTTATTTGGACTCAAAGTTCTGATCAAGCTTAAGGGGTGCATCTGGTGATGGCTGTCTTGCTGTAGAGTCCAAGGCCATGCAGGGATCGCATGGGGCAAAGACATGGAATGTGAGTAGCCTGCCTCACTGGCTTTCATAGAAGACAAACTCTGAGATGGCCCAGTAACCCATAAACCGTAAGCACATGAACAAGATAATCCATCCTGAGGGCAGAGTCCCAGTGCCCTCAGAAAGATCCTACCTGGCCCCATCTCTTAATACCTGCCAATGGGGATTCAATTTAACTGTGTTCCACCATCTTCCCCCACAGTATGAGGATGGAAGTGCATACCAGACATCTCACAGTCATTGAGCTCCCATTAATTCGCTGTAGCTGTGTGACACCATTAGGACACACTGGGACCACTGAGTGTCCATTTGGAAGAAACAAAACTCAGACTTGCCCTCACGCTATGCACAAGGACCAATTCAAGACAGAACCTAGCCCTAAATTCACAAGCTAAAATGTAAATGGTCTCAAAGAAACTACAGGCAGAAAGTTTCTTGGAGAAGACATGGAAAACGAAAGCAAACAAAAGTTAATAAAAATTAAAACTGTTTATCAAATAAAAGACAGCATTAAGAAAATAAAAGGAAAGCCAGAGACTGGGAGAAAATTGTTCTGACAACAGACTTCTATCTGGGCCCTCAGAACTCCTGTGGTTCAGTAATAAAACATCAAACAACCCAAATAAAAATGGGTGGACTCAACGAACAGATACTTCACAAGTCATCTGGCATCTATGGGTGTTTGTTTCCACTGCCTCCTGGGCACCATTTGGCCTGTGGTTTTGTTAGCAGGTTGGGGGTCTTGTCCAGGTTTCTGATGTCCAAAGCATTGAGCAGGGCACCCGAGAATAGCAGCAGGATCAATGATTAATTTGAAAGAATGAGAGTGGGCTAGTGAGAAGCACTCATAGCACCAGGGGGCTCAGTGTCAGGGGTCTTAAGCCTTGGGGCTTGGGGTGGGATTGAGGGTTTGATCTGAGGAACGACTTTCGCCAATAAGCAGCTCGACTTGGGCCTTCTGTTGGGTGGTGGAAATTTTGAACTTTTATGGCCCTTGGAAGAATTGTTAAGGCAACCAAAACCCACGGCAGGTGGGAAGGGGTCAGACCTACTTAGTTAATGACATGGTAATTAGGGTTGGGGTGGGCTAAGGGCTGCAGAAGACCACTAGGTACACGCTGGGAGACTTACGTATAAGCTAAGTTACCTGGTTACCTTTTCCCATTGTGTTTAGAACTGTGTGTCCTGGTCCTGGACTAATGGTTAACTCAGAAGGGAGATCTAGCCCCAGAAAGTGTGCTTCGAGGTGGGCCCTCCCTTCTTTCTCAGACATTTTCTTGATTACCTTGTGTCTCAGATCTAGCCAGAAAGTGGACGCTAAGACAAACCAACACTTGCTTCTTTCTCCAGCCTTTTCCCTGGCTACCTCCTGCTTCAGTTTGGCACCTGGCTTCCTGGGCCAACCACTCAATACTCTCCTTCTGCATGCATGGTATATAAAACCCCCTCTTCCTTCTCTGCCATGAACATGGCCACCAGATAATCATAGTCCTCTAACATAGAGTCTTCTCAGAGTTGGGCACATGAGCCAATAAGAATGTAGGCAAGGCAATTCAGGACTTCCTTCAAAACAATGGAGGGGAGAGAGACTTTCATCCCGCTGGACCGAGCTGGGAGGCCAGAGTCCCAAAGCCATCGCGGCTGGCTTGCTATGCCCCAAGGAGAGCCAGCCCAAGAGTGGAGCTGACAAAGAAAGAAGCAGAGCCAAGAGGGGGAATAAAACCAAGTCACAAAGATTTGGATCCAAAGATCTAAACATTAAAACAGAAACATTAAATTTACTAGAGAATAGAATAGGAAGAACCCTTGAAGACATAGGGGTAGGAAAAAAATTTATGAACAAAACCCAGACTGCACAGGAAACAATACAAAGAATCAGTGCTTGGGACCACATGCTATTGAAAAGTTTTTGCACAGCAAAAGAAATCACCAAAAGAGTAGG